>JAOPHQ010006597.1:5000-77500 GCA_030340625.1 Merluccius polli
GAAAATGTGGCCATTTTTGGGGGGCATTTATAGCGATTTAAGCGATGCAGATGTTTTTTCCGGCCTATCCTGTTAAATGGTTGATTTTTTGGGTAACAAGCAGCGAAATATACCGTATATGCAGCCAGGTCCGACTTCAGCACCAGAGACAGCGAGGGCCAGAGTGGGCAAAGTCTCTGAGCGAGACGCTGTTGAACTTCTGGATGTTGGATCCAGAAGTTCGACAACGCTAAAACCGAACTTCTGGGGGGAGACTGCACAGCAGAAACCAGGAAGTGCAACGCCCCGATAAACGGTCTGTAGAAAACCAATGGCGTCTACAAAAAAACACTGAAAAATGTAGTTATTGGTGCCCCAAGCCTACTTCCTTTTTAAGTTAAAAAAATATATATACAGTCCCTCCAGGATTTCGCGTTCCTTTTTTGTGATTGTTGTGGCCTAAAATGCCTGATGTTGCGTGAGCTTTTCCAAAACATTGCGATGAAAGTTGCGGTGTTTTTTAGGCTTTTGTTGCCATTACAGTGCGAGAGGAAGTGAAAGTTGCGATAAAAATAAAGTAAAGCAGAAGGTAGTTTGTCGACGTCAGTTCAAGACGACGCCAATGATTGGTCAAATTTGCGGGAAAGTTGCGGTGATTGGTTAAAATTGCAACGCCGCCCTGAATTCGCGGGGATTGGCTGATGTTGCGTTGAAGTTGCAAATCGCAACATCAGGAAATCGTGTAGGGTCATATCATTTTGGTAAATATATATTTTAAATAAATAAATTAGGGAGCCAATCAGAGTCAGGGCGCCGCCCCAGACGCCCCTATGGGCCGGCCGCCACTGAAGTAATGGCAAAACCGCTTGGGGTCTGAATGTGGTTCGATGTTTGACACATTCCCAGTTTGTTGTTGCTTTTAGTTTAAGTTTTGAAATTCCCATTCCCAGAAAATGAATTGTTAATTCATCAATCAAAATGGACATAAATGGTTTGAACAAGTAATACAGGCCACGAAGCCATAAATGTATAATTTAATCTGTATGATTTATCAGTTGTATATTTTCATCACCTACCTTTTCAACCAATGTGAGGGGTCTCACAGGGGGGTCTCACATGGGGGGGTCTCACAGGGGGGTCGTCACAGGACCCTGTGTTAATTTGCATTTCGCCCATTAACCAGAGAGAGAGATTGTGAGCAGTTTAACTGTTACATAAGTGATATGTGTGCTGCGAGTCTTACGCTGATGTTAAATACATCCCAACAAATCTATTGTGGGCTTTGAGGATCTGATCGTCAATCCCCCCCCCCCCCCCCACCATGTGAACATGCATTGAACCCACACACAGACAAACACACACACACACACACACACACACACACACAAGCCGTCGATCCTAGTCCGACATCCCCCCCCCCCCCCCCCCCCCCCGCTCATTAAATGACTCATTTCTTGAGTCGCACTAATGGCTCCTTAATTGTTTATGGGCCAATTTATTTTGTGTGTATAGAATCCTAACACACAGGCTTGGCATACAAACAAGTAATTATACGTTTGGCTGGATAGATAATTGGATGGGCTCCGCTCGGCGATAGATGGATGCATCTGTGGGATATCGCCTTTCAGACACGCTTTGCGGGCTGCAGACTACAACGTTTGCATCGCTTTGCGTTATTTGATTTCGCCCCCCCACCCCTCCCACCCCTCCCACCCCTCCCCCCCCTCCCCCCCACACTTTTCATTGGCTTATCCAATAGTGTTGCTTTGTGGTTGATATAGCCTCATAAAACACTACTTTAGGAGTCTGACGGCAGACGAGCTCAGAGGTGGGCGACATTTTTCGCGTCGTGTAGGCCGGCGTTTTGCACATATAGGGTTCATTGCAGAACACAAGCTAAAATATCATTATTATAGGTTTAGTGTCACATTTAATAAACCCTACTCCCACTCGACTTAGCTCTACACGTATTTGACATATTGAGGTCAATTCTCAAATTCAGGGGTCAGTCAAGCTCCGAAATACTTCCAAAACAAATACATAATGTGGGTGACTGATTCCGGAGAGCGCAGTACATTCATCCCGAAGTCATTTCAATCAATTCATTCAATCATTCAATCATATCATAACACATACTACACATAACGTTATGAAACGAGGTGCCGGCGCGGCAGGATATCCCGAGTTTATTTTTTCACACTTTTTTTCCCTCTCTTGGTTTTTTCCTGATGAGAAATCGTCAACAACTGCATCAAACACCCCGCGCGCGACCGCGTCAACCTGAAAAGAAAAAAAACCCCTGCCTCCGCCGCGCGTCAGAGCTTGAATGATTTATGCGCGTGTCATTCCTCATTTGTCGAAACAAGGCGTCAATGTTTTGTGTGCCGTCGTCGTGCCAGTCAACGTCTGTCTGTCGAGATGGCGGCGGTGGCGGCGGCGGAGGTACGGCGGCGGCGCGGGGGAACAAGAAACTCGTCCTTGAACGTGGGGGGAAACCGGCGGGGGGAAAGTCAATCTGGTAATTTGCTTTTCCCGTCGGATACGCCGGCGAAGGTGGTTTTTCTCTGTCCGCTGTTTGTGGCTCGGGGGCGTTTGAGGGAGGAAAAAAAAAAAAACACCGCCACAATCGCAGGAAGACAATGGCTTTCCCACTCATTGGTGAAAAAAGGCCGGGAGGCGGCCGCACGCACAACGCTTAGGCCGGCGTGTTTATTGTCATGCGGCGGAGTCATAGAGATAGTGAAGTGCTTTGAGGATGTTTTTGTTGTGATGATACAATATATATATATTCACTCTTCCTCCCGCCCCATTAGAGGGCAGAGTCTGATAGACGCGACGCGCGCTCCATCATTCATTTCGACTTGTCGTATTTTTGCTTTAAACAAATCTGGCCTTGTCAGATTGTGGGGTGATAAGAAAATTGTTCGATCGATGTCTTTGTCCGGTGGAGGAAAAAAAAAAAAAACCCTTCTGTGTAACCGCCAGCTAGGAGCTGCTACAGAGCGGTTCATCAAAAGGACCGTCTTTGATGTTAGCCCCTTAGCTGAGAACCACAACGCCCTGCTTGGGGTTTTCTTTCTGGCTTTGTGATATCTTGGGTTTAAAGACCCGGTCTTTCCCCGGATAGGCAAACATTTAAACGATTATACACATATGTACATACTCTAAAGCTATGAAATGATTGTTACTATTTCAATAATTGTAAAAAGCTAATATAAAGTGTTAAACACATCCTGATGCGCCTCTGGAGCGACTACAACAGCTGAGTCCAATCCTTCAGACCCTTCATCCATGGTTATTATTCACGATCTAATTAAAACAGTTCATACGTCCATTGTTATTATTCTATATCTAATTAAAACAGGTATTTAAATGAAGTCATGGTAAAGACCGACTGATCGTGAGTGGTAGTGCACCTGGACATGACCGCAGTTACCGACTGGGGTGAAGAGCGCTGTTGTGAAC
Organism: Merluccius polli; assembly: GCA_030340625.1. NCBI lineage: Eukaryota > Metazoa > Chordata > Actinopteri > Gadiformes > Merlucciidae > Merluccius > Merluccius polli. Next base: position 8,445 of record JAOPHQ010006597.1, read on the forward strand.
CAGATTAAATTAAATGATTAAATTAATGATTCAATTGCTTTGGGAAGCTACGCGTTGTTTAACGTCGGTTGGGTGCATGGTCTAATTCTTATATGCATATGCCTATTTCTATCAGTGTGATTTCATCAGCGGTTTTTGGGTCGGATTCGAGTTTTGTCGGGCTTGGGCCTTTTGTCAGGTTCAACCCAGATCAGCTGTCGAACTTTACTTGTTTATTTGCTTCAATTGGGCCAAGCAAAATCCATGATGATGAGTAAACAGCGCTACAGAGGGCGCCGCCTTTAAAATGTCATCGACTTAAGTGCTGGGCTGACGCACCGCCGAGTCAAACCGAGCCAGCACATGTGTGTGGAGAGACGTCATGCGTCCTCATCTCTGAGTTTGTTTATCCGAGGTGAAATAAACCACAAAAAATCGAAAAAAAAATCTAAATGCAATAAATGCTTGACTTCAAACATGGTCGGCTGGTCTCTCGCAGCTGTTAACACAAACAAATGGCTTTGTCTTCAGAGATGTAACGGATACGGCTGCTCGCGTCGACGGTACGTACCGTGTGTGTTGTGAATAATCGTCTCCAGACTGTTTGGGAGAACTTCATGCGGAGGTTTTCCACCGGTTTCTGTGGAGATTTAGATGATTCTCGGGGTGCTCAGCATTAGCATATATTCATAGACCCCTGGCATAGTAGATGAGGGCAAAAGATGTGGAGTTACACATAAGCCATTTTAAGTCCTGTAGGGATTTTTTTCTTTAAAAAAAAAAGAAGAAGTACTTTACAAGTACATTTATTGAACAGAGATTATGTTTTAAGGTTTTTTCAGCCACACCAGGAACGGGACTTTAAAATCTATTTAACTGCAGGCTTTTTGTATACTGTATGTCTTAATAATATGACTTGTATGTCTTCTTATGTGATCTTCAACATAGTAATCTTTGCCATTTTGTCACTTTGTTACTAAAATAAGACTGTCATTTAGAGAAAAACGGGTGTAAAATCCTGAGGCGGAGAACAGAGTAGGCTAGAAGACTTGCTAGGATTCAGATCAATCATTAGTGCATAATAGTGATATCTCTGTCATCTCTGAGATAGCACATCTCAACACAACATTCAACAAAGATCTTTAAGATGTGTATTCATAAATAATTGGACATACGGTACATAATATTTGAGTCGTGTTCGCCTGCATGATTTCTATTTGCATCTGTCTGTATGTTGTGATAGGATGGTTTTCAGGCTATACTTTCAGGCTAAACTCAAACCAAGGATTCAGGATTCATTCTCATTCATACACAGACCTGAGCGAGAACATACACACACACACACACACACATTCACGCGCACGTGCACAAACACACACACACACACACACGTGGGCACAAGCACGCACACACACACACACACACACACACACACACAACTTCGCCACACAAACGTACACACATACATACGTACACCTAGGAACACAAACAAACAATCAATCACATAAACACACACACACACACACACATACACACACACGTGTGCTCCTGTTTGGGTGAGCTTGTCCTCATCCTGTCAGTGCCGAGGCTGACAGACAGGCTGCTGCTGCTGCAGTGTTAGAAAGGAAGTGGTCTGGTCTGGACCCTGAGGAATCAGTAACTGCACACTGCTGAGGGAAGACAGTGAAGGTGAGAGACCGAGAAACAGAAAAACACAACAGGAGAATGGAAGAGAGACAGACTGAGTACTGCAATATGGAGGGGGGGGAAGAGAGAGAGAGAGAGAGAGAGAGAGAGAGAGAGAGAGAGAGAGAGAGAGAGACAACCGTTAGTGGAAGTGGAATAGAGTGGAAGAAAGGAGTGGGAAGGGGTGCGGTGAGTAGGTGTGTGTGTAGGTGTGTGTGTAGGTGTGGGTGTGTGTGTAGGTGTGTGTGTGTAGGTGTGTATATACTGTATGTGTGTGTGTGTGTACCGCGCTCTGTTCTCCTGCTCAGACAAGACAAAACAACATCCCTAAAACAAACTCCAGCATCCTATGTTGTAAGGGCAAGAGGGATGCTCAAAGTTCATGTTGCCAATTTGCCAGTAAACCCCCCCCCCCCTCGAAATGTTACCCCCCCCCTCGAAATGTTACCCCCCTCGAAATGTTACCCCCCTCGAAGTGCTCTCCACGCGCGATTCCTGACCAGCATTCAATTAAATGGCACAGAAGAAAACCGAATTAGTAAAACATGTTGGAAGTTATTTCAACACGTATTTTTGAGCAATTTTAAAACAATGGCATTCTTGACAACCCATTATGATATAATCTTCTTTCTTTCTCAGAATAAAATTAAAAAAAATTAAACTTGATTTATTGACTAATTCTAAACGGTGTGTTATGGAAGCACACACACACACACACACACACACACACACACACACACACTGATGAAGAATAATTTATTTTAGGCCACTTCTTGATAGCAAAGTATTTGATTTAATTAAGGCATTATCATTGGGAGACACATGGGAGCATTTTTCTTCATCACACACACACACACACACACACATACACACACACATTTTGTTGGTGGAAAACCTCTCAGGCAAGTATTGTGGAACTTGATGCTGTTTCCAATATTCTTCCATTATCTTGTGTCCTTACTGTCAATTTACTGTGCAGCAGGGTTTACATTGAAATGAAACACCTCTCATAATACTAATGCTTTGCTTATGTTATGTTCAGTATTGCAACCATATGGAGTCCAGTGTGAGAGTGATACAAAAGTCACGTATGTCCAAAGTCACCGGGCTTGGGCTGGGACAAAGCAGAAAAGGCCTGGTTGTTCAATTATTGCAGATGAAAGGGACATTTGGAAAAGGTGACATCAGAGAGTGGGATTAACGGGTGTGTATGTGTGTGTGTGTGTGTGTGTGTTTCCCCTATTTTAGCCTATTGGAGTCTCAAGTCTGCCTCCAATCCCTTTGACTTTAAACCCTTGATTCGGCCTTGAAATAAGATTTGTGGTAACAATCCCACAAAAATATAATAACCATACCTACAAAATATATGTAAATATATGTTCATAAAAGTGTATTTCCATATGTACGTATAGAAATATACCTAAAGTAATTAAAGAATAGTGAAACATATACAAATATTGAAGTTGTTCATAATTGGTTTTGATAAGGCACACATACACACACACACACACACACACATTTATTCATGTGTATGTCTAATAGTCTTCTTAAGCAATTTAGCACTACACATTTTTATTAGGCATTTACTAAATATTTATCGGCGCAGTGCACCTAGATACGGCATTTCAGGTCTTCAAAATGTCTCTAAAATTGGTTCAGAGCAACATCAATTTCAATAGGAATGTAATAAACAGACCGCGGTAGGGTTGCTGTCACCGGGCTCATGCACCGGGCCGGCGCAGTGTAACCCGAGACCTGGGGGATTTGATTAAAAAAAAAAAAGTCCAGGTTTTTGCCAACATTTGGCAAAACCTTGTTCAACATTTTAATAAGGAAAAGGCTTACAAATGCATGCGGCTAGCATGTTGATAGCGCGGGGCGGTGTGATCGCCCGAGGCCATCACAGTGGAGAGATTTGTTCCCATGGTATCTCTCATGACAGGGCTTCACAGTTACTGTTCCTCAACAAATGCCCAGCGTATTATGGTCTGGATAGCGACGTGAGCTAGATGGATGGACGGACGGATAGCAATATAGATAGAGTTGCAGTTATTCTAAAGTGCTGCCATGGATAGATTGATAGAAAGACAGATGGATGGAGGCATAGGTAGATAGTGGAGAGTGGTTGATCTTGCGCTACTACGACAATATTATCAAGCTTAAACATAAAAAGACACACACACACACACACACACATGCATGCCTTTAACCCACTTTTTTAATGTTTCTGGATTGATGTGTCATTTAATATATGTGGAAAAAGAAAAAAGGCTGTACAATGCATCATTTAGCATCTGCTCAGTGCGGTTGAATGGGGGGTGATGACAGCTCCCCTAGTGTAGTGCGTATTGTGCTGCCTACCGCAGCGGCTCTCCGCCTTAATCCCCCCACCGGGGATTAAGATGTCACCGGCAGGAGTTTGGACACCTCTCTATTCTATAGCGGCTGTCGTCGGCGCGGGACGGCAGGCGCTGCACCCCCTAGTGGCGGGTGGCTGCGTTAAGATCGTCGCTGCAACCGCAAGGCCTGACTTTTCCCGAACGTAAACATTTGTTCAGTAACTGTCATTTGAACAGACCGACTGGCCCATCGAAGACGGTAACGCTGTTACACATCAAAACCGATGCCGCGCACACACAGGCGCGCCGTGACACCTAGCAAACAAAAACGGCAGAACAAGCAGAAATGAATATCGGAGTATTTATTTTCCCCAACCAGACCCAGTGGTTCAAGGAAAACTAAAAATCGACGACACAGCAGTTAGCGAGCACAAAGATGAGGTCGAAACCGCGGCTCACAGCTTCACCGCCACAGCCGGGGAAAAAAAAACCGAGTCATTGCCGGCGGGCAACTTCAGTGGAGAGACTACAGCTAGCGTCAGCAGCGGAGGGCACAACTGGGCATCAACAACAAGCCACTAACGTCGCCTGCCAATGTTGAGCACTGGCACAACATGAGGAGCCCTTTCACCCTAACATTACATTCTCAGGAAGAAGAATTCAGCCCAGAGCTTTTGCGAGAACATACCAATGTAATAGGGCTCGGTTTGAGAAACGGCAACGGTGGCATTATGGAGAAGACACCGACTTTGTTTCATCTGCAACAAAGCGGTGACCAAAGGGGTTATTGTGACCATGACACCAGTGACCGTTCTTTCCCTAAGGGGGGGGGGGGGGATTTAGCAATTGGAAAAAAAGTTTGAGAAAAGTTCGGTCGACACAAATGATCAGCCCCTTCGTTCAGACGCAATGTGCGGCGCGTGAGCTACGCTTAAAGCTACTCTTATCAGTGTCTATGTTATCAGATATTACAGCTATAGGGATCAGAAAATACCGCCAGGACACTTTTTTGAACTTTTATTTAGGTCCGTTAAAATCCCAGGCCGTGAGGGAATGCCACTTAGAGGGCACCGCCATCGCGATGGTGTCATTTGGCAGCTTATGCTGGAGAGGAACGCACTAATTAACAAAAGCCAGAGAATGGCGTCTGCGCGGAGATAATTGGATGTCGGATACGATTCAAAAATGGGAGCGTCAAAATGTTTGCTCATGCAGTACAGCGAGAGATTGTTTCTGAGGCTCGGCGGCACTGTTCATGTTTGGGACACACAGCAGATGAAACAACAGACATCCACACACAGTGCGTGTGAGCAATTCTCTCTGTGCTGTTTGCAGTTTGTAGCTTCCTCTGGTTTGACAGCACATAATGTATTTTCCGGGGTTTTACAATGCGTGTGACTCATCATCGGCAGAAACGCTGTTTTCATGCATTAAAGACATTTTCCTGCGTTTTAATTTGCCTTATCGAACGTCTGCAAGGACACTGTTCCGACGGTGCGTCTCATACGTCGTTTTTTTTACACTGGAGCGACAACATAGACAAATGTCGCAGAGGGCGCTCTTCTTCTTCTTTGTGTTTATTGACGACTCACAGACCAACTAGGTGCAAACTTGGATACGGAAAAATATTACAAATGTGAAAACTGATTGGCGGGGGGGGGGCAATCACGGTACGAAGCAATCGTACCTAATGTCAAAGCGCCCTAAAGCAACTCACGAACAACGTTAATTGCAATCGCGGCTGACTTTAACGGGTGACCTTGCCAAGGAAAAAGCATTCAGCTCTGGCCAGGTTGCCGCATTTTCTGGCAGCCTTGCATCCACAAACCCGGGGGGATGTTGAAAGAAGTTGAGGAATTCTTTTGAACTTCGTTTGTGTCTCTGTGTATCAGCCGCCTCGTCAGAAAGATAATTTTCCACCCTACGGCGACGTAAAACTTGGCAGTGAAAATCACCGTTGAGCCAGAAGAGATCGACACATCCAGCTATAATGCATGTTTACAGTAAAACTGTTGGACAGATTGGATGCACTATCCCTCATTAGACGTTTCATTAGCCACACACCGCGAGAAATGCAAGGCCACATTCGGTGCCCTGTCATTTTGAAGGCATGGGTTTATTGCTAACACTGCCGCTGTGCAGCGAATGTATTCTGCACTTGTAATAGAAAATCATTAATGTTTTTTATTAGTAGGGCCGCTGCCGTTAGTTTGGGTTGTTAGTGAAGCCTACTGGTTAAATTCAGTTGTAATACAGTTTGTGTTGTGGTTTGTTAATGTTGCTTATTGGTTCTACGTGTTAAAAGAGAGAGCTGAATAACGGTCCGACCGTTTCTGCCCGCTTTGTTGTTGTCAGTGCAGATTAAAAAAAAGTAAAAGGGCAGATTCACGAAAAAGTTGCCTGTCGTTGGTCAACAAAACAATGATGTCATACTCTGTTTTAGTTGGCAGCCTCCCCTACTTGAAACATCTTATTTATTCATTATTTTATATGATGTGCTTTCTATTCACAGACTGCTGGCCTGTATACTTTTGTCCTTTAATTGCATATTAAAACAGAAAGTCCCCAGTCTTGCACATTGTAAGGAAATCCCCCGTCTCCAACATGGCCGACACATATACTAAAGCATGACAACGACGACAATGCAGGCTCATTTGCTGAAAATGAATGATTGGTTATCAGTTGCTGCTTTTTTATTATTATTCTTTCTCAAACATATCATGTCAAGAGAAAGCAAAATGGGAGGTATTATGGGTATTAAATGGTCCAAAGAGATTGAATTAATGAATTAATTCATTTAATTAAAAATGGAGAAAAAGAAGATGAAGTAGGAGAGGAGGAAGACATGTAGACGTGTTTCTAAATCCACACTGGGAGGATGATACCGGTGATATGTAAAACGACTGGAATAATTTAAACACGAGTCGATCTAATTTCCAGGCAGACAAACAAAAGTTGAGACAGCACAATATGCTGGAACGCCGAAGACGAAGTAACTACTTTTACAAACTAATTTCCTTCCTGAGGAAGGAATTTTTTTCCTGAATTAATATAAGTCATGCAAAAACATTCGTATTTTGATATTTTGCAAAGCCCCCCCCCAAAATGTGAATAGCTAAGCAAGGCATAAAGTGACAGAGCGACATCAGAAGAGCCTTTCATTTTTTCTGATACGGAGTTAAAGCAAATATACAAGATAAATGCAATTACAAACAAGTCAAAAGTGCATTTGCTAGTCTAAGTAGCGGCATCAAATCGCCGTCCATTCAGATGACAACAAGACATGTAGTCCAACCCCCTAGCCATTACACTACCCCACTCGCCCCCTAAAAGACTATCCTGTGTGACTTTTACTTTGAATTATATAACTCTGCAGCAGCAGATGCTTTTATACAGAGTGGGACATGGCCAGGTTCACAAAATAAAAGTCCTCCCAAGTATTTCCAATCAACCATCTGGGTTTTGTTAATTAGCAATGGCTCAGAGAGGTGTATAAAAACCATTAAAGTAGTCAAATGAGCTGGCAAAGTGCAGCAGTTGGAACGAAAACATGGCAGGACTTTTACTCTGGTGAACCTGTGAGGGTTTTTTTTTTTGTTACGTAGCTGCTGTTATCCAGAGAAGTGTCTCTTCCTGCATCTGACCGCTCCTGTTTTAAGCGTCGTCGGCCGGTTCTCCTCTCCTCAGTCGATGTCGCCACAGGGGGAGGCGGTGAACCCTGACCTCGGCGGTGTTAGCGCCTCCGAGTTGAAGTGGTTTTAATTTATTTGTGTTTATTTCTTCTTCTTTTTTTCGTGCCGTATCGCTCGCTCTCCCCCCTCACTGTTATTGTGAGCGCATGAGCGCGACCTTGAAGGTGGCCCTGAAGCATCACACACAGGGGCACATGATGTCAATGCTGTAGCGGTGGGGGGGGGGGGGGGGGGGCGGACGCTAACCAATCACAGGTAACGAGGCAGGGCGAGGCCTGCGGGAGGGCCTGTGGTCCTCGTTACGCTGGAGGGGCGCGTTGTCTGGGGGGGAAACGCAACGCGGCGGCGACACGTACCGCCACTTCTCTTGATTCACACTGTTATGAGTGCGCACTCGTCCGCCGCTATTTCTCTCTATGGCTCTTGAAACACTCCTGATGCTTCCTCTCCATTGTTTTTTTTATTTTCTTGCTCAACGGTGTCTGTTTGCGTGTGTGTGTGTGTGTGTGTGTGTGTGTGTGTGCACGAGTGTGTGTGTGTGTGTGTGTTACAAATAAGTATTCAGTATATAGCATAACAAAATACATTGTAATAATGTGACAGTCGGGTGCCTATGGGTAGACTAAAGTGTTCAGATTTACAGAGACAGGTTTGGAAAAACTAGCATAATAAATAATCACAAATTGTGCGCATGTTGCATCAACAGCTACCTGATTTACATTCACATTCATTTAAAAAACTTTTTTTTTTTTCAGAAGTGCAGCCAGTCTCTGTTGCATGCCCTCGGTTAAGAGATGTTTCCCGGGTGCTTCAACCACATTAGTGTAACACACTCTTGGTGTCAGGCCCTCATTTTCATAATAATAATTTGAATTCATAATACTGGGGGTCTCTTTCGGACGGGAAGGCTTATTATTATCCTGCGAATTCTGGGCTCATTGATGGGGAGAAAAAAGGTATCTGTATGTTATGGTCAAATGTATATATATATATATATATATATGTTTCACCATGCTATGAAAATTACAATTATTTTCCCAAAGGGTTGAAGTCGGGGGCGGTTGGCGGTATTACCGAAGAGAAAACGACCGCCATCAATGGGCCGTCATTTTTCCTAACAATGGACTTTAGAAAATGCAAAAAGACTGAGCAGACGAATCATCAGGAATGCAGAATGTGTTTACCTAACATAACAAAGTGAACACACAAGCCTCCTCCAGATAAACGGATGCCACTCTCAAGTAGCTCTACCCACCTGAGATTATTTTTACCCCATTAACTTAGACAAATATATGATAGAATTGATGGCGTTTTGAGGAAATTTACATTTCAAAATGAGTTGGGGTTTCAGGTAATTGCCTGTGCTCCGACAGGGAGTGTGCTAACAAAAGACTTTTCATTCTCCCTCATCCACCCTCATCTTTGAGGATGTGACTGCTGTGTGTGCATGTGTGTGCGTGTGTGTGTGTGTGTGTGTGTAGGTGTTCATCAATTCCTCCTTCATCCTGCCAATCACTCGAGATGTACATGTTTTAAAGATGAATACCGAGGGGTGTCGGTATTTAAAAAATGAATGTAATTGACATTGACATGAAAAAAAGTCAAAAAAGGATAATATTCCAATTTTCCAAATCATTTGAACCACATCCTTCTTAATAAATCACATTACTAAAGCAGACTGCCGAAAGAGCAGGGAAAATGTATGAGTGAAAGGTAAAAATATCCATGGCACAAGTTTGAATAAGTCGATGAAGTGAAAGTCACTAAGAGAGTGAAGACCATAACATGAGGTTGTGTGTTGAAAACAACATTGAGGCAATTTTACAATGTAGACTTCCAACAGTTGTGTTTTAGGCATGCTGAAATGAGATATTATCGGTGATATCACTCCCAAGGTAGCCGAACGGGAAAAATATATAATAAAAAAAAAAGATCCAAACCCATCAAACTCTTCACTTACATTTTAAATATGTCACACAGTCAAACTATTATAAAAAACTGCATTGAAAAAAACACAGCTTGCACACTCATGTCAAAGACACCCCAGACAATCACGATGAATTTGTCAGCTGATGGGATTCAGAAATGGATTTTTACAACTGGAAGAATACGTGATGATACGCGATCGCACGAGGGACGAAACGCAAAGACGTTGTCTCTTCTGCTGAACTCAAATAATGACAGTGGGTAGTTCGGAGGTTGCCTTGCATACATGTTGATTCGCAGCGTTCAGCGCCAATGTGTTTTTTACCATACATGAAAGCCTGACACTGAGGTGGAAAAAACCGCATCTAACACTAAAACTGAAGAAGAGAGGTTGAGAGAGACGAGGTCTGAAGATATAAGACTTTATTATCACTTGCAAGAAGTAACAACAGAATCTGAGTTGGTTTGCCAAAGAACTCCCGAGCTCCACACAGATCCCTTCTTTTAACCCCCTTTCTGTCAGGTTGGAATGTGCACTTGTTCATTTGTTTATTCCTAATAAGGATCCCTTAGTTACTCCTACACTGTAGATAGTGCAAAGAAACCATACTGTCTGCAGTCTTTGACGTCAGTTACGATAACAAACCTTCCACCGCTAAACCAGGCCATAAATTAAAGGGGGATGTTTGCATTAACAAACCTTCCCACGTCATACGGCTCACGGCCAACATAGCATTTATTCTTATCTGTTGGTTCTGTTTAGAATCAAGCACCATGTACTTGCTGACCCCTGTTTCCCGCAACTTATATCGTTCATATAGCATATAGGCAAGAAAATGAATGTTCTTTCTTATTTAATGGTAGAATATAAGGAATATATTTCTGTTAAATGTATAGTAAATAACTAGTAAATTTCTCCCATATATCCCCCCTTTGGGACTTACTAAGTCCCAATGTCAACTACCCTTACCTTAATAACCCAAAGTTACAGATGACTACTTGCCAGACTGCTAGATAAACGAACAGTATTCACATTTGATTACCTGGAAAAAACATCTTGCTTTCATTACCATCATAGGAATTTCAACCTGTGCCAGGGTTTTCAACCTGAACCTTTCAATGAAGCAAGTCAAAAAAGATTACCAAATGTGCGATACCCTATAAGTTTTTCGATCCTCTGAGTTGGTACCCATAAGGACAATACATAAACGTATATAAAAACATGCAACACAAAAATCTAAAGTCAACATAAAACCCTTTAGCATACGTAGGCCCATATCAAAATACATATTAATTCAAAACACCTTAATAGTATGACAAAGTAATGTAGTAAATCACTTAGCATAATGAATTCAGTTATAAATGTCATGTAAGCAGTAGCCTGTCATTTAAGTAGAGCCTTGCATGTGTCGTTTGCTACATAAGTCGTGAAAAACATCTACATCATTATCTCTCCACAAACCATGACCTAGACAAACATCATATAAGTACTTCAAAGAATGCATCACACAAAATTAACCAAACTTTCAGCATGCAATGAAAGTCATCCTTACAGGAAGTACGTGACACAAAATAAGAAATAAAAACTCAATTCTTTCAACATGCATGGTCGTGGATGATCAGGTGATCTTCATGTATTGGTGTGCTGTATGTATGTGGGGGGTTTTGGGCAGTGTTGTTGTCGTTGCTCCAGCTGTCACCAGCCTCTTCATGTCCGGTTATGGTATGAGTTCAGTGTTCATTCTGCGTACCAAGGGCCCACATGGAGAGGTTTCTAGCACGTGCACATGCGGGCCCCCTTGAGGGCAGGTCAAACCTTGGATCTCTCCCTTTCCATATCGTCGTCATCCCTCTAAGCACTCTGGCTTTTGTTCCCAATATACTCCCATTCTACTCCTTTCTCCTCAACTATGCCTTTGGTCATAAGGAACATTTGTTTGTTTAGCCTAGATTCTATCATGGACCTTAGTACTGGAATACAACAACAAAAAATCAATCCCATCATTGTGAATACAATCAAAAGAACTAATCCTATTTGAGCCAATATTGTTCCCCATTTACCCATACGCAGTTCTAGCCATGACATCCAATCATTCCCATGTCCCGCATTGTTTTTAACCTCCTGTCTTAGCTTTTTAAGTTTATTCATGGCAAGTGTGAATGTTCCGTTCGGTGAAGTATTATTTGGGATAAAGGTACAACACATTTCGCCTATGAGTTCACACACTCCTTTTCCGCTAAGAGCCAATCTAATGCTTGCCTGTTTTGCCAAGCCACAGCGCTTGTGGCTTTCAACTGTTCACCTAAAGCGGAAAAAGCATCATCTGTATAGTTAATAAACCGTTGTTGATTATAATAAATGTAGTTAATCCATTCTGCGTTTTCTACTAGTCCTATTATTGGCATGATAGCTTCAAATCCTGAAGCTACTTCGTTCCTGGCCTTGTATATGCTTGGTATACCTCTGGGTTCTGCGTTCTTCCTAGTCATGTTCATAGTTTACTACGTATAATGCACTTTAACGATTTTTACTACATAAATAGCAATTTATCTGCATCTATCTGTTTTCCAGTGAACTCCACCCATTTATTCCAACTATTTTCTCCTACTTGATTATACAATTGGTCAAAGGTTTTCTTTTTAAGTTTACGTTGATTTCGCTCAGATTTATCCTTTTATTATAGCTCTTATTGTTTTGTTCTCCTGTTGTTGAGAAGTTATTATTATTTTCGATTTTATCATTATTTTGAGTTGAATCTATTTTATCAGTAATTGGGTTTGGATCTATTTTGACTATACCACGTTGGTCCTCGGTCACACAAGAGACTTCTACATTTGGTTTTAAGTCTAGTATTATTTCTGACTCTACATGCGGAAACCTCTTTTTTAATTCTAATTTATACGCACTACTACCTGATCCCATTGATCTCTTGATTCTACTGTTATACACCAGTACATTGGTTCTTGCCGAATGTCTATTGTACATTGAACTTGTCCCCAGGTTACTAAGTTATACTTTGGGTGTATGGCTACCTATCATGACAGTAAGAGTAATTTGCTCATCTTCATAATTCTCATTTTGAATATATAATTGAATATATATTTGAACATATAAGGCAACTTGATTTTCTGACCTTTTTCCTTTGCATGTTTAACTATTCCCGAAAATCTCGGGGCTGGCCTTTTCTGCAACACATTCATGCTTTCTCTAGTAATACCACTTGATTCCTGGTTGGTCCAGGTCTGCTCTATTGTTTCACTCTTCCTCTGGATCCGTCTCTGGGCCTGTAGAATTTACCAAAGCCCGCAGAGGATCAGCAGCATGCTCGTCAGCCTCAGCATCATCATGTGGCTGTTGTTCCAGGCCGGTCTATGTCTGGTCCTGGGGTGGTTGGTCACTGCCGGGTACACCTGCACCCAGCTCCTCCTTGTGGTCCTCCCTCGTCCTTGGTTGAGCGGCTTTGATGCTGTGGTTGAGGTGGTACCAGGTGGACCTCCCTTCCACCTCGATGGCTGTTGGCGTTGTGTTGGTGACTTTGTATGGACCTTCTCTCCTGGGCTCGTTCCACTTTCTCCGGAACACCCTTAGGTACACCTGGTCGCCTGGTCCCACCCCCCTTGGTGGGTCGTTTCTCCACCTCTGGAATTCTGTTTCTCCTATTAGAATACAAGCTTGTGCATGGAAGTCAGTTGTCTGATATACTTTTTCAATTTGATTTATAATTGTTCTAATGGGGGCCCCTTGTGGGGCCCTCAAAATGTAGGTGAAAGCATGGGTCGACCCGTAAGCATTTCATGCGGGGTTAGCTGGTCATTCTGTTAGCTTGCATGCGATAACTCATTCGTGTTAGTTGTAGTGCATCTACCAATTCAATTTTCACTTGCAGAGATGTTAATTGCTTGAATGTCCCATTCACTCTTTCCACCGTTCCTTGTGACTGGGGATGGTAAACACAACCCAATCGCTGTTTGATGTGTGACTGCTGCACCACACTTTTCACAGTTTCCCGAATGAAAGCTGATCCATTGTCTGATCTAATTTCTAATTGAATTTCAAACCTTGGCAAGACTATTCTAGATAAAAACTTGATTGCAATAGTCACACTTTGATCTTTTATTGGGACCGCTTCTACCTATCTGCTGAATCTGTCAATTGACTATTAGCATGTACCTTTTACCATATACACTTTCGATCATATCAACATAGTCCAAGACCATATGTCTAAATGGTCCCCTAGGTGTGGGAATATGTCCCAATGGAGTAGTGCTTGTTTTTCATACGTAGTTTTCCGCACATACTTCACAATCATTGAGCTGATTATCAATCATTGTTTGCAAGTATGGTGACCAAAAACCTTGTTTTCTGATTTTAAACCTTGTTTTCTGATTTCCTTCATTACCTCCCCCCTTGCGCCATGGTGAAAACCATGCGCATCTTTAATGAGAAAATGTACCAGCCAGGTAGGTGCAACAAAATGTCCATGAGCACCATGCCATGCACCTCTGTCAATGGCTGATTATGAGTATCCAACACCTTGTTTTAAGGCCAAGTTAGCTAAATAATTACCTTCTGCCCGTATCCCTCCTAAGGTGCTATTCCCTTTAACCTTAACTACAGCCAATCTAGTAGAAAGGGAAATTGCAGCCAGTAAATCCTAAACCAAATTTTGATATGATATGGGTTTCCCATCAACCGCTTTTAAACCATGCTGTTACCAAATTTAAATCATGCACTATACCGAAAACAAACCGCAAATCCTTATATACCCTAAAAATGACCTGTCCTAGTTATTGCCACATATTCGCTGCTTAAGCCGGAATCTATCCTATCCTCCACCTTTCAACCCAAATGGTTTCTCCTCGGATGGTTTCATCTTCTCATCACTTCATGATCAAGTGAGTCAGCGCTCAGAGACTTGGCCAAGTACTCGTGACTGTGCCTGCCTTAGGTTGTCCCGCGGTTTCAAGGTGGGATCTTACCCGTCATAGGCTAACCAGCCTTCCCTACTGGCCTGTTGCAGGATGCTGTGTATGGGAATAAATCCCTTCTGATTCTTATGTTCAGCCCATTGGATAGGTGGCTGTGGAGGAGTAGAGACAGATATCTATGACAGCTATCCATGCAGTCCTGTGTATGCGTAATGGAGACACCACACAGTGTTAACGCTGTAATTTTGACGCGGTGATGGACGAAGCTAACAAATAAAGATTTTCAACATAGCATAACAGCATTAGGCGTTGGCGTTTGCAAGGTAAACCCAAGTCTTCCCAATGTCAATAAACAATCTAGCTTGTGCATTAGATCCCTTCCCAGCAGATTGCTGAAGTACTTTTCAATGATCACTTTAACCAGGTCATTGCAAATGTTCAGAGAACATTTGTCTGACCAAAACAATTTGACAATTAAACAAATAAAACACAAACAACTAAAACAAAGACTAAACAACCTGCAATCTATTTTGACAAAACACATGAAAATCAAGATATGGCTCGCCATGACAACAGAGGCGGGACTTATACCACGCAGTCCACTCTCCCCCCTTGGAGACACACCTCCTGCTAGACCTAGGCAACCCAGAGCAAACTTTCTTTCAACAGTGTCAACACCAAACTATGGAGGTATTTTAAGCAACCTAATGATGGACTTATTTTATTGTTACACACCAACACTGCGTATCAGGTTTTTGTCTTGTAATAACTACCGCGCTCCCGCAGGGTCCTTTTAGGGCGGGTTCCTGTCTCAGTTTGGTGAGAAGGAAATTCCCTGAACTCTTACACGAGTCCCCAGCGCTGGTTGACCCCTGGACTTCTGTGGACGAGCGGTAGAGGAGATAACTTTTGATTTTAATGAATAGTACCCAACTTAAATGAGCTGTTGGTCTGCTAATTGTCCCACAAAACACTAAAACACTTTAACACACACAGTTGTAAAATAAATTCACAGAGAAGACACGAAAACAAATAACAGACACTAATACATCATTGATCTCTACATGTGTACCTTCTCTGTCCCATCAGACCTTTAACTGTTGTAATGTTCACAGCGCTTTCTTTATTATGTTTTTATTCTAACCCCTCTAAGTCCTGCGATCCCCATGGGACATACTGAGCATGTTGTCCCTTTACCACTGTGCACTGTAAGGCGACCTTGTGTGTTTTAAAAGGCACCTTCAAATAAAATGTATTTATCATTATTATTATTATTATTACTACTAGTAGTAGTAGTAGTATAGGGTAAACTCCTGCATAACTCTTTGGCGCTCTTGTCTTCCTTTGCAATCTCTTGAGTCCCTCTTGTAAGTCGAACACCAGGGGATCTTGTGCTGATCTACAGCTGCTAGGCTCGGCCCCCTCCTTTTCTTTCCCTGAAGTCCCACTGAAACTCTCTCCCTCATGACTGCGCTCCGCTGTCATCTTCATCTGACTTTCTTTTAACTTTCTTCCTTTCTTACCCCCCTCGTCTCCATCTCTATTACAATCGCTATCACTACTCCACTCTTTCACTGTTCTTCTAATTATTTTATAACAGTCCATGTATAGGGATGGGTCTCTCCCTCTCTCTTGACCATGTTTCTCTCTTTCCCTTCTTTCACTTTCTCTAACTTTTCTTACCCCTTCTCTAACTTTTCTCTCTGCCTTCTCCGTATTCCTTCTTTTTGGAACATTCCTAATATTATCCTCTCTTTTCTTCTCACTCATAACACATCTGTAGAGAATCTTATCTCCACAGCTTCGCTTATAAGGGTCCTGATAGTTGTGGATTCAGAAACTGGCCTTGTTGTAGTTATTGTTCTCACATCCCCTGTAGGAGTTGATGTGCTAATACTATCTGTAAGTAGTAGATGCTATCTCTTCACCTTCCACTAAGAGTGTTGTTGCTATGGCGATCGGCTGCCTAATAACTAATGCCTGTGTAGTGTCATCACCTAAATCTGTTACAAGCATTATTTTATGAATCGACGACAAGATGCACACGGAACGTTTGAGATGTTTCTTTGGAAAGGAGCCCCCCGGCCGTGGAGGTCCCCTCCTTTGCTTACGGTTCTCGTGCAAGTGTAGATAAAGAAAAACAGAGATTTAATGTCTCTTTGAACAAACTTGCTTCATATTACTGACAAGTTGGCACTTAAAAATAATCAATCAGCTTTTACACAAAAACACTTTTTTATTGCAGTAATTACATCTGTTAACGTAGTTATTTATGAATTTAAAAGTCTCGATAATAAAATTCATGATCAGGTAATGTTTCCTAGTATGTTTTTTATCCCTACTAGCCATTTCTAATATAATTGTTCTCTTTCCCCTTTTTAATTTATTTATTTCCTTTCCTTTTTTGTTAACCCTGTAATTTCTTATAATTTTAAAAGTCTCAATAATATAACTTATGATCAAGTAATGACCATCAATAAACAGAATTATTGTACTAGGCCCCATTCTGCCTTCTCCTCCCTTGCAGTTCCAAGAGTGCAGTAGGGGCGTGACCACGCGTCTGTGTAACTTGTAGCTCCTCCTAAAATCCTCACATGCGCAGTTCACTTGTTAACGTGACTTCAGAGAGAGCAGAGTCTGTCCAATGCTCTTCTGACTCGGAGGGGGAACCTGGTGGCCCCCCGACTAGAGAATTATTTGCAACGCCCTTGCAAGTCTTTCTCTACGTCAGCCAGCAGCTTCTTAATCTAAACAGTTTCACATTTTCAAGAAATGATAATAATTCTTTTTTCAATATTTACATGAGGAGTCGTCACTCCCACAATTAGACCACTTGTCATTAATAATATTTAGAGCTCAATTTATAAATAAGTAACTTCATTCACGCATATTTAGCACACTCACGCAACTTATTAATATCTATAACCGCTTTTTATTCTACTTTTTCCTTTCCAGTCTCTCACATATCCGTCGCAAAGAACAAACATAGACTAAAATTAGCTTTAGGCCTAATGATACACATTCATTTTCTTACGCGCCAAATAATAGACTGGCCAACGCCTTTTTTTTTTTTTCTTTGCCTCCTCGACCCCCACCTTTTCTGATTCCTAACTTCTCCTCTAGCCTCGCTCTTTTCCTTTTTTTTCTTCTCTGAATTGCGGCTCCCCCAGAGCTGCTCGACCCCCACCTTTTCTCACTGTTCTCCTCTCCTTCTTTCTCACCCCTGCTCTCTATACAGGCTTCTCAAACCACTCTGCTCGACCCTATTACCTGACCCCTAGGTATACAAACACTATTCTTAATACAATTTATTTGAGCTTATTTTACTCGTTAGTTTAACAACTTTTCTTTATCTCTGCCAATTGGAATGTGCTCCCCTCCCACCTTTGGCGATTCTCACTTCTGCTCTGCCTGGGGCTTACTCCCCCCTCCCTTCCTGATCACCAAGCTCTCTATCTCTCTTATACTATTAATGTAGTAGCGGGTTGGCTTATGTACTACGAATCCAGGAAGGTTTACACATTTACTTCAGGCAAATCAAGCGTTACCAATTACTATTATTACTAATATTGAGGTGCTTCAATACTCTTTTCCAGCACTTCTCTGTCTTTCCAATTTATCTGCGACAGAATAATATAACAAAACGGGCCGTACAAGTCTCAGAGTGAAAAACACTACCACTACTTGAATACAGAAAGAAAAACGACTTATGCAACTTTTTATAGCGTGTCGAAAACGGTCGAATTTGTCGTGCAAGGTCCTGAGTGAAAAAACACTAACTCGCCTTTAATCACAAAACAAAGGTTGTCTCAGCCTTTCAGCTCAGACTTTTTACTTTTATGCCATTAAAAACAGATCCATACAGGCCGGAACTTCCCTGCTTACCAAACATAGATCTATATGACAAATTAACAGAAAATAAAACAAAACGGGCCGTACAAGTCTCCGAGTGAAAAAACACTACCACGGCTTGAATACAGAAAGAAAACGACTTATGCAACTTTTTTATAGCGTGTCGAAAATGGTCGAATTTGTCGTGCAAGGTCCTGAGTGAAAAAACACTAACTCGCCTTTAATCACAAAATAACGGTTGTCTCAGCCTTTCAGCCCAGACTTTTATTTATTCCATAAACTGATCTATACAGGACGTCGCTACCCTGCCTACCAAAAATAGATCTATACACAGGTCGTCTCTTCCCTGCCTACTGTAGAACACATAGGATTGTCCATATAATAGGCCACAGGGCGATGTCCAATCGCGTTTACGGGACCTTACTTATACCAATCACTATAGGACAAATGAAATCATGGAGTTGTCCATATAATAGGCCACAGGGCGATGTCCAATCGCGTTTACGGGACCTTACTTATACCAACTACCACAGGACAAATAAAATCATGGAGTTGTCCATATAATAGGCCACAGAGCGATGTCCAGTCGCGTTTACGGGACCTTACTTATACCAACTACCACAGGACAAATAAAATCATGGAGTTGTCCATATAATAGGCCACAGAGCGATGTCCAGTCGCGTTTACGGGACCTTACTTATACCAACTACCACAGGACAAATAAAATCATGGAGTTGTCCATATAATAGGCCACAGAGCGATGTCCAGTCGCGTTTACGGGACCTTACTTATACCAACTACCACAGGACAAATAAAATCATGGAGTTGTCCATATAATAGGCCACAGAGCGATGTCCAGTCGCGTTTACGGGACCTTACTTATACCAACTACCACAGGACAAATAAAATCATGGAGTTGTCCATATAATAGGCCACAGAGCGATGTCCAGTCGCGTTTACGGGACCTTACTTATACCAACTACCACAGGACAAATAAAATCATGGAGTTGTCCATATAATAGGCCACAGAGCGATGTCCAGTCGCGTTTACGGGACCTTACTTATACCAACTACCACAGGACAAATAAAATCATGGAGTTGTCCATATAATAGGCCACAGAGCGATGTCCAGTCGCGTTTACGGGACCTTACTTATACCAACTACCACAGGACAAATAAAATCATGGAGTTGTCCATATAATAGGCCACAGAGCGATGTCCAGTCGCGTTTACGGGACCTTACTTATACCAACTACCACAGGACAAATAAAATCATGGAGTTGTCCATATAATAGGCCACAGAGCGATGTCCAGTCGCGTTTACGGGACCTTACTTATACCAACTACCACAGGACTTTCCACACTCCGCTACAATGTATATAAATCACAGAGCATTGTGTGTGCATGCATGCGTCACTTCATTCCAAGTCACTCTCTCTCTCTCTCCTTTTATATGCTTTTGGTTCTTTTTTGGAGAGACACAATACCTACCACTGGGCGTTAGAATCGGGCAGACAATGATCACACAAATTTACTAAATTAATAAGTAAGAACAATGCTTACCTTTTCAAGTTGGGTGGCCACCCGTTTTTGTGTGACCCTTGCCGGTCCTCGACCCAGCCCAGCGGCCGGCGGATCTCTGTTCTTCAATCCTGTTCGTGACGCCAAATATGAGGTGGAAAAAACCGCATCTAACACTAAAACTGAAGAAGAGAGGTTGAGAGAGACGAGGTCTGAAGATATAAGACTTTATTATCACTTGCAAGAAGTAACAACAGAATCTGAGTTGGTTTGCCAAAGAACTCCCGAGCTCCACACAGATCCCTTCTTTTAACCCCCTTTCTGTCAGGTTGGAATGTGCACTTGTTCATTTGTTTATTCCTAATAAGGATCCCTTAGTTACTCCTACACTGTAGATAGTGCAAAGAAACCATACTGTCTGCAGTCTTTGACGTCAGTTACGATAACAAACCTTCCACCGCTAAACCAGGCCATAAATTAAAGGGGGATGTTTGCATTAACAAACCTTCCCACGTCATACGGCTCACGGCCAACATAGCATTTATTCTTATCTGTTGGTTCTGTTTAGAATCAAGCACCATGTACTTGCTGACCCCTGTTTCCCGCAACTTATATCGTTCATATAGCATATAGGCAAGAAAATGAATGTTCTTTCTTATTTAATGGTAGAATATAAGGAATATATTTCTGTTAAATGTATAGTAAATAACTAGTAAATTTCTCCCATAACACAAATCCAGAAACGGTTGAAAGTTGAGCCGTGAAGCGACAACCGGTCCCGGCGCCGGGATGACGTGACTGAGGAGGGGGCTGTTAAAGTTTGCGAGGGGGCAATTCTTTTCGTAAAATAAAATTCATTGATTTAACTGTGCAATAGCCTCAGAAAGGCTAAATAACAACATCATCAACATAAGGCTACTGTTTCAAAGTCAAAGAAGACATTTACTTATCAGCGCACTCACATAAGAACATTGCACTAGCAGAGTGTTAAATATGTTTCATATTTGTATTTTCTATAGATATATAAAGCTTATACAGAGGGGGCAAAAGAATCCACAGAATACAAGACAAATAAAAAACCTTGAGCAAGTCAGGTCAGACACAAGACATGCAGATTCATCCCTCCATCCATCCATCTAGCCATCCAATCAACCATCTGTTTGTCCATCCATCCATCTGTCCATTTGTCCATCCATTTGTCCATCCATCCATCCATCATCCATCCCTCCATCCCTCCCTCCATCCATCCCTCCGTCCATCCCTCCCTCCCTCCATCCATCCCTCCCTCCATCCATCCCTCCATCCCTCCATCCATCCATCATCCATCCATTATCTATCCATTGTCCATCTGATTTTCCATCCATCTGTCTGTTTGTCTATCATCCATCTATCATCCTCCATCCATTCATCCATCCATCCATCTATCAGTCTATCTATGGTCTTCAGAATAACTGCAACTCCACCTATCTTTCTATCCATCCATCCATCCATCATCCATCCATCATCCATCCATTATCTATCCATTGTCCATCTGATTTTCCATCCATCTGTCTGTCTATCATCCATCTATCACCCATCATCCTCCATCCATTCGACCATTCATCCATCCACCCATCCATCCAGCTACCTAGCTTAGCTATCAAGGCCATAATACTCATGTTGGAGGAACGCCCTCACCCTAACCCTAACTGTAAAGGCCTGTCACGAGGGGTACCATGGGAACAAAGCTCCCAACTGCGACGGCTTTGAAACAGCGACATCGTCTACCGAGATCCGAGCCCAAGCCGATATCCAGAGCTAAGCAGCGGAGTAGTTAGTCGTCTCTATCTGCGGGCCAAGGATAAACACGCGATATTACTTTTCCGGAAAGTCTCCTCTGCTTCGCCAGACAAGGTGACGACGAGGATGAGTCGCGTGTGTCTGCTGATTGACAGCCATAAACACCTCCATCCATAGAGCCGAGCTCAAAGGGGTTCATTTGCATATACAACGAGATGGGAAGATTTGTAATTTTTTTTTTTTTTCTTCTCCTTGGCAATATCCCAGCTGTTCACCGTGGGTAACATTATGGAGATAATGAGCGTACCTGAAAGATTTAGTGCAATCAAAATCTTTCTGGTACCCCCCACCCCCCCCCCCCCCCCCCACACACACACACACACACACACACACCACCACCGCCACCCCCCCCCCCCCCCCAAAGATTTCCTTCAGTTGTTCCCCCGCTAACAAGGGCATCTTCACAAGCATAGGATAGGAAAGAGCAACTTGGCGGTAACTTGCTTCCCCAGTAGCCGCCGCTGCCGCCGCCGCCGCCGTTGCATGGCTTATTCATCTACCCTTTGTTTACCGCGTCCATGGAGGCCGCTTCGCCCCCACACTTCCTGATTCATGACACGCCGACGTACGGTACGGTATGGATGACGGCCGTTCGAAGGCCGTTCGTTCGCTTTCTTCTTTTTCGCCATGACTGTGCGTCGTTGAGTTGAGGTTCGAAAAGAAAAAGACAGATGCCTCCGAGTTACGGCGCGGCTGAGCGCGCGTACAGAAGGCCGTCCGGCCGAGAGAGACAGCGCAAAAGCAAGAAGAAAGAAAGAAACGTTGGTTGACAGGTGCCACATGAATAAGAGACCAGGGTGATTTATAGAGTGTGTCAAAGAGCCACGGCGATGACACAGAGGATAAAAAAAAAATAGCTTCACATAGTGAACTGTGGGCATTGTTGTTTCCCCTAATCATTATTCCAGCCATGCGTGTGTGTGTGTGTGACGTCTGCATGTGCGTATGTATGTGTGTCTGTGTGTGTGTGTGTGTGCATATGTGCACGTGTGTGTGTGTGTAAGATATGTGTGCGACGTATGACGTGTGTATGTGAGTCTGCATGTGTCTGTGTGTGTGTGTGTGCATATTTGCACATGTGTGTGTGTGTGCATATTTGCACATGTGTGTGTGTGTGTGTGTGTGAGACATGTGTGCGACGTATGACGTGTGTATGTGTGTCTGCATGTGTCTGTGTGTGTGTCTGTGTGTGCATATTTGCACATGTGTGTGTGTGTGTGTGTGTGAGACATGTGTGCGACGTATGACGTGTGTATGTGTGTCTGCATGTGTCTGTGTGTGTGTCTGTGTGTGCATATTTGCACATGTGTGTGTGTGTGTGTGTGTGTGTGTGAGATATGTGTGCGACGTATGATGTGTTTGTGTGTCTGCATGTGTCTGTGTGTCTGTGTGTGTGTCTGTGTGTGTGTGCATATTTGCACGTGTGTGTGTGTGAGACATGTGTGCGACGTATGACGTGTGTTTGTGTGTCTGCATGTGTCTGTGTGTGTGTGTGTGTGTGCATATTTGCACATGTGTGTGTGTGTGTGTGAGACATGTGTGCGACGTATGACGTGTGTTTGTGTGTCTGCATGTGTCTGTGTGTGTGTGTGTGCATATTTGCACGTGTGTGTGTGTGTGTGTGAGACATGTGTGCGACGTATGACGTGTGTTTGTGTGTCTGCATGTGTCTGTGTGTGTGTGCATATTCACACATGTGTGTGTGTGTGTGTGAGACATGTGTGCGACGTATGACGCGCGTGTGTGTGTGTGAGACATGTGTGCGCCGTATGACGCGTGTGTGTGTGTGTGTGTGCATGTGTCACACATGTGTCTGTAGTAACATTCCCCCCAATCTCAATGTATGGCATCATGCAATCAGCAAAGGCACACGTATGGGGAAGCAGCGTGTGTCATCATGGCAACAGCAGCAATCATGTGAATCACACTGATGCTCCCCACCACGTTTTACACATTTCAATATATCCATATTATATATCGACATTGTGATATGAGACTAGATATCGTCTTAGATTTTGGATATCGTAATATTGTGATATTTAAAGGCTATGAAAGGCTATAAAGGCTAATTCACACAGGAGTATACAAAAACAGGCTTCACCATTTATTTTATATAGACTATTTATGTATTGAATAACCAGAAAACATGCTATATCGTGATTTATATCGTTATCGCGATATTACGTTACCTATAAGGGGATAGAAGATTTTGGCCTATAGGAAGGAAAACTATATAGAAAGAGGAAGCAATATAGCAATACAGCATATCGATGTATAAGTGTTGAGTAACGTGAAATTAGGACGCAGATCACGCCCTGTTGTACTAAATCAGGTTTGTGCATATGTGCGTGTGTGTGCGTGTGCATGTAGGTGTGTGTGTGCGCGCGTGTGCGTGTGTGTGTTAGATCCACTACATTAGATTACGTTACATAATTACATCAGACGAGATGATGTCCTTTATTGGCCCATTTTCTGGAGACGGTGGCTCCGGCTGCACAATATTCAGTACAGGTCCACAGTACAGTACTGTAATCACACGCCCCCCCCCCCCCCCCCCCTCCCCCCCGCACTGTGGGCCGGGATTTGCGATCCGTTTGCCGTACAGAGCGCAGGCCGTATCGACAGCACGATGGATCTTGTGAGTAATGCCACCCCCCCTCCCCCCCATCCTCCCCTCCTCCCCCCCATCCTCCCTTTCCTCCCCTTCCTCCCCCATCCCACCGGCATTCAGGCCCGGGGACATCATTTCCTCGTGTGCATGATCAATAGGAGCGACAGCCTATATAAAGGCTGGGGGGGGGGGAGGGAAGGGAAATAAATGTTATTTGGATGGGGAACTGGGGCCTGCCCCACCCCCACCTCCCACCCCCCCCCACCCACCCCTGAGTAATTGTCATTACCTCTTCCCCTCAATTACAGATCTCTCTTAGTTTAGTATTCATAGTATGCATTGTGTTTTTCTGGTTTTTTTTGTTTGTTCACCCGGCTCCCAATTTTGGCGCTTGCACACACACACACTCGCTGAATAGCAATAGCGAGAGGTGAACTAGCCACTGCGGAGACAAAAATGAATGTGGACCAATAGATATAAATACAGATTCATTTTTAATAACCGATGAGTTACCCCAAAACAGGTGGTTTACCCATTTACTATTACAGCACAGGTACTAGTGCCGGGTCAGGGACTGGGTCTCTCTATAACCGACCATACATCCAGACTTTCACTGAAGCCATTAAGGATCTGGTACTAAGTTAAAGTGAGATATCCAGGACAACTACAGCAGAAGATTATATATGTACAAAAAAAAAAAAAAAAAAAATAGGAAGAGGAAGTTGTGTGACTATACAGCAAAGACTGCTGACCTCTCACTAATGTGCCTGCGACGCGACGTGATGAAGAGAGATAAAATATGTATAGGCAGCCCACTAAATATAGCCGCCCTCTCCTCCATCATCACTTTCCAAGTTTGGTGCTAAAAAAAAGTAGGAGTGTGTGTGTGTGTGTGTGTGGGGGGGGGGGGGGGGGGTGGTGGTGGGGTCTTTTGGACACATTATTATCCTCTGGGAACATTACAGCATATTGTCCACAGAGGGCCGAGCGTGTCGATGCGTCTCTCTACTATCAGCCGCTGGCATGTGAGTGATTGGCTTCCGCCGCCCGGCGTGTCGGATCACACCTCCAATAGCAGCGCTGCAGTCTGCAGTTTAATTGAGACACACACACACACACACAATATATATATATATATATATATATATATATATATATATATATATATATATATATATATATAATGAAATTTAACGACACATCTTTTGCATGCAAATCATACGTTCATATCCTGTTCGTGGCAATTAATAAAGCTGTGAATGAAGCGATTGCCACATGATATTCTTTCGTGTGATACATACTGATAACCTCACTTCGAATACAATGATGATTTTAAAATATATACGGTGTCAAAAAAATTAAACGATGATGTCAAAGCAAACTCCTCCGTGTCGGGAAAAGATGTCACCCACAAACCCGGCCGACCTATGAAACGAAACAAATGAACGCATGAATTAAAACGCGTTCGTTCATTTGTAGTTTCCTCAAGTCCAGTGTCGGTTTCCTGGCCACTGATGACTTTGAGAGAATAATTAAAAGGCTGAACTGTTGCCCGCGGATATTTAACATGCAGTGGATGGGGAGGGGGGGGGGGGGGGGGGGGGGGGGGGGGTATAGGACATTAGCAAGGTGGCATGGTGGGGTAGGGGGGGGGGGGTAGGGGGGGGGGGGGATATTGATTACTGCTGGGATCTCAGCACCACAAGCATAGCTCTTAGTCCCAACGATGTAATCACTGGTCCCTTTACTTGTAATGTGCAGGTCACCACAACGTCCTCCTCCTCCTCCTCCTCCTCCTCCTCCTCCTCACTCCTCCTCCTCACTCCTCCTCCTCATCCTCAACAGGAGACCGCAGGAGGGAGAAGGTGGGGGTGTAGCGTGGGATGGGTGAAGGAGGAGGAGGAGGAGGAGGAGGAGGCGGGAGGAGGACGCGGGGAGCCGGGATCCAGGGAAGCGAGCAGATGGAGGG
Organism: Merluccius polli; assembly: GCA_030340625.1. Classification (NCBI taxonomy): domain Eukaryota; kingdom Metazoa; phylum Chordata; class Actinopteri; order Gadiformes; family Merlucciidae; genus Merluccius; species Merluccius polli. The sequence continues at coordinate 34,788 of JAOPHQ010006597.1, forward strand.
CTTAATGTTTTCATCTGCCGTACTCCTTCGGCACGTGATGGATTTGAGGGTCGGATCTCGCCGAACGGGGATCGGATGAGGTCTATAAAAAAAAGAGAGGGAAGAGAGAAAAGACGGCGCATAATGGTTATAATCCGGATAGCAATAGTGTGAGTAGAGCCGAGTTGAAAGCGAAATAAAAAGATGTTTTTAATGTAATTTAATTTCGGAGCACCTGCTCTGGTGGACAAATGGCGTCCCCTTGTTATATAACGAGGCGCCGACAATGTCCTCCTCCATTTTGTCCTGCTCGCTGATTGGTTATTGGCATTAGCTATAACTATACGCCCCTTGTCATTGTATCAAAGTACAACTGCCACAGATATTGCTGGACTATGCTAATGCTACATTTAGTTTTTTTTGGAAAAAGTAAATTAAAAAATCATGCGGGTTTTTGCAGCAGGCAAACCTTTCAATCCCGTCGGCCGCGCGGAGGCAAAACCCTCAGAACGGACGCTGCGACTCATTATTTTTTAAACTCTTTTAACTGCCCACTTATGTGCTGTCTTCCGTCATTTAAACGTTAATCAAGTACAGATAGAGGCCCATTAACGGCCCGAAACCCCGCCAGGCGAGGCGGCGGCGGCGCTAATGAACTCTTAAAGGCGTCCGTGTTAATTGGCCGTTTAAAGGGTGTTTTCGCCGACTCTTTTGTAGTTTGTGCCGGAAGAAAAAGTTCGGCAACTTCGGTGTTACACATCATCACGCACCCCAACGACACCATCGCTTGGAGATGTTGCACCGCGCAGGAGCAGAATAACACTTAAGACACTGCGTCTGTGTTTCCATATTCTCATAATTGAGGGGACAACTTTTCCCTGTCCCCCCCCCCCCCCCATAGACTTGTTTGGTTTCAATAAGAGAGTTGGGAGATGTTTATGCATTTGGATATTGTGTGCACTAATTGGCTGAACTAAATTGTTCTGAGTTTATTTTTACTGTTGGAAGTGATGCAATGTCAAAGTTAGCTTTAACCTTAAAGTATTTTCATTCCAGGTAATATGAGTATGCAATATATTCACTAAAAATAACGCACTTACAAATGTTATGAGGCAGCTTTTTTACCCTTCATGAAACGAACCAAAACCCACAATGTTCTCATGCCTATGTAGTAGTATTGTCTTTCTAGTGAAAGGTAAACAGACACTCACCTTCGATTCAACCTTTGCGGTCCAAAACCAAAACGCAAACAAACAAGAAAAAACCTCCCGCTACAAAATCACTGCGTACACACAAAGTCTTCTCCTTTCCCCCAAAAACATCTTCGGTTGAGTAACTTCCCAGAAGATTCGGGTGTCACTTCCTCACTATCGGATTTGCAAATCACTTTAATGGGATGGAGATTAAGAGAGGTCAACAATAATACAAAACATAGAAGTGAGCCAACCTTGTCCTTTTAAGTTCATGGCCTTTAAAAAATGTGTTTGGAAACTGTTTTCTGTTTTCTATATAGATCCCTTCTTAAATAATACATATTTTATGGAGGATGCATTGGCAGAACTGTATTTGATGATATTTGCTAGGAATTCATTTCGTTCATTAATTCAAGGGAAATTTGGATGTCGATAATTTTGCAAACCAGAAGCTGAACAATATGTTTTGAATGGTACACAGACTAACCCCCGTGTTTGAATATGCGAGAGTTAACAGGGCGGGAAAAGGAAGGAGGAAGACACCCGAAACTTCATTACACTGACAATCAAATCCTGTCATTATCTTGGCAAAAAAAAAACAACTAAAGGTGATTTTTTTTTTGGTGCAAATCCTGTTTTCCCTGCCACCGACTGAGCGGTTGAAACAGCTCAGCCGGGATGATGCTATTGTGGTGCGCCAGACTTGCGTACATCATCAAGTCACCTGCACCCACACCGCCTCCCCCGCCTCCCCCACCCCCCACCGGCTGCTGCTTGCAGGTTAGCATCTTTCCAATTTACAGACACACATTCCAAGACGTTTTTCATTCGCACGTTGGAAAAAAAAAACTGATTTCCTTTCAACATTTCTTGTAACCTTCAGTCGCAAAATCCCCCCCCCCCCAAAAAAGCCAAGCCTATTACAGTCGAAACATTTTTTAAACGAGACCGCGCTTTTGAGAAAAGCGGCATTCGTGTGGTGGTGAGGTTGAACAATCGAGGCGTACGGCCGATATTGGAAGCGAGTCCTACGCCGTATGGAGCGACCGAGGCCACGGGTCTCAGGCCTGTGATGGCGGCGGTGACGGCCGCCAAGTCAGCGCCAGCGTTCACGTCAGAATCCGAAACGCCATGCGTGTTTACAAAATACAATGAGATATGAATGCAGAACAGCGGCGGCGGCGGCGGTTAAAAAGTCATAGACTAGTATAAAATACGGACGCGGCGTCCGCGATGTCGTCCATTGATTTTAAACACGACTGCTTTGAAGCCTTAGATTTGACCGTATTTGATCCATATTTGGCACAATGGCTGCCTCGCGCTAGTCCTACGAACGAATCAATATTCAATACTTCATAACTTTTTAATGAAGGTCAAACAGGACCCCGCTGAGATCCGAACCCAAATAAGAAGAAAATGTACTCGCTTTGTGAGAATAAAAAGCACAATTTTTTCCCACGGACTCAGATTGGCGACGGCTCTTTTGGCGTCCAACCACCGCCTATGTTGGGATAAACAACCCCCCCCCTATCTCCAGAGCATGGGAAGAGGAGGAGCAGTGCTCAGTGTTCAGTCAATACTCAATCAAGACCTGGTGGCGGTGGCTGGGCTCTGGATTTGAGCCAGGATAATGAAGTTATCCCCCCCCACCCCCCACCCCCGGGGTTATTGAGATTCGAAAATGGCCGAGATTAGAGGTATCCTCTCGAGGGGAGACCCTCATGTGAGTGACAAGACGGGGGGGGGGTGGGGGGGGGGGGGTAGTATGATGGAAACCACACCAGGGCATGCTGGGAATAGTAGAGTAGGTGTTCAGGTATATGATATGGGAATAGAGGGACGTAGGGAAACCGAATGTTGGCCAGTTTCAGCCGATTTTGCGTCAATAAATGGGTGGGATTGTGCTTTAGTCCACAAGTCGACCGAAATAAATTAAGAAATATACTAGACAAAAAAAAAAAAAAAAAAAAGGATCAAACACACCGTGTCTCGAAAACAAAAGCAAGCGAGGGGACAAAAAGTACAGTACAGCTGGAACGCGGGCGATAATTGTGTTGGGACTCCCCATACCGGTGCGGCGACACCACACACACGCACACACTGAGATTACACCATTTGTTTCACACACCGAAAAACACATGAAAATGAATAAGCTCCAATTAAAACCGAACCAAAATGCGCTCCTCTATCCGTCTCCGGCGGTTGTGTGTGTGTGTTTGCACTTCGCCGTCAGGAAAAACAAGTCCAACTGGCGCGCCGTTGACCGAGGCCAAACACAGATGTTCAAACACGTGCGAATAGCATAGCGTAGGTACAGGACCCCGGCGCCGCGCGCTGCGGATGAGCAGATAAGAGAGCGTGACAAACGAGCTTAAAGGTCGTCGTCACGCTACAAGAATACGTGGAATGATCGGCGCCGCCGGTGTGTCCTTTCAGGTGAACCGCACAAAAGATGCGGATAGGTCGAAGCGAAGGCAACTTCATATCCGATAATGTGCCGTGTTTTCAATTGTTTTGCTCGTGTGTCGGTATAGCGCCTGGTGTGGTGGTCTTGGGTTGGATGTGGTGACAAAATACGTTGGGTGTTATTAAGCTAAGCTATTATGAGCCGAATGGGAAAATGAGTCGGTAATATCGGGCCTTCGTCGTCACGGAGATGTAATAGTAGAGGGGCAGAAACGGCTCATAAAGTTAATTATGGGGTCTGTGCTGCTGTACGCATGCCAGTGCCTGTAATTTCACGTCATCATGAGATACACCTGTGTGTCCCCCCCCCCCTACTATTACACCTGTGTAATTAAATCCGTGACGGAGGCCTACGGAGCCCATTCTAAGACTTAATGTGATGTGAGATCCCTAAATCACCATTAAATAGCGCATAATCGCTGATGCAAAAAAAACATGAAACGACTGCACATTCAGCTACATTTCATTTTCCATTTTTTGCTCGCCAACAGCGATATTCTTCTGCGTGTAAAAAACAAAACAAATCAATAAATGATCAATAGACGCTCTCATGCAATTTGGATGTTGTACTTTCATTTGTCTTCGGCATCAACAAGGATCCGGCTTATTCGGTGGATTAAGCAAATTCTTTGAGGCGGCGTGTCGCCGCGCGCCCCTTTGTTCAACTACTTCTGCCCGCGCCGCAACATGGCAGATGGCAAAAAGTCATAGAGAGAGAGACAGAGAGAGGGAGAGAGAGAGGGAGGTAAGGAGAGAGAGCGTAGGGAGAGGAGATATCTACAGAGGGCCATCACAGACGCCACTTATCACCAAAGGAGTGGTGGGAGATAACTCAGGGGCCCCGAGATAAGTGAATCTAAACACCTCAATAAAGCCCGAGCCCACGGAGAGAGAGAGAGAGAGGGGGAGAGAGAGGGAGAGAGAGAGAGGGGGAGAGAGGGAGGGAGAGAGAGAGAGGGGGAGAGAGAGAGAGAGAGGGAGAGAGAGAGGGAGGGAGAGAGAGAGAGGGGGAGAGAGAGAGAGAGGGGGAGAGAGAGCAGGCAGGCAGGTATTAGGCCATCCATCATCTGGAACAATGAATCACAGACTATAAAAAAAGAACGGGTGAGAGAGAGAGGAATCCTCTCTAATCCTTCTTCCTAGTTCTCTCTATCTCTGTCATCTGCACCTTCAAATAATCAGCAGAGGCCCACCGCCTGATCCCTGATGACTAGTGTGTGTGTGTGTGTGTGTGTGTGTGTATGTGTGTGTGTGTGTGTGTGTGTGTGTGTGTGTGTGGGGGGGGTCTATGAGAGAGAGAGGCTGCAAAATGTACAGAAGAGCTCCTGGACTCCGCAACTTGTGTGTGTGTGCGTGTGTTCATGTGTGTGTGTGTGTGTATGTGTGTGTGTGTGTGTGTGTGTGTGTGTGTGTGATTTTCCTGTAAACAAGCATGAGATTGAGCTCGCTCCGAGGAACAACAACTACTCGTCTTGTCGTTAGGCGTCAGCATGGACACGAACCATTGGCTATCTCTAATTGAGCAACGCGTCTCGACGGCACTAGGGGAGGTGCAGCAGATCACTCGGCCGCAATGCAAACAGACAGGCGGCGCGGCGTACGAAGAAGCGGTTACCATATGTATCACCCATAATACGCCGCATATGCCGCTACTTCGATCCCGTCTGCAGATGTTCAAGGACCACAGTCCAGGTCCATGTGGGTGCTGGTGGTGTCTCAGGCCTTGAGGTTTTTTTGGATTGTACTTTATTCATCCCACAGCAGGGACATTTACTTGTTACAGCAGCAGAAGAGTGTAATATACACTACAGAATTAAAAGTAGAAAGGGCGAAAACACAACGAACAGACATAAGTATCTTATAATCTACACAATAAACAGAAAACCTGCAACAGGCAATGTGCAAAAGCAAGTACTGAGGCATAAAAAAGTGGCCATGATATGAAAAGTATTGTCAAGTAAGTGACCATGATATGAAAATATTGCAATGTAAGGTGACCATGATATAAATAATCTTGCAAAAATAAGTGACCATGATATAAACAATACTGCAAGGTGTACATGAAATAAAAATATTGCATGATATAAGTACTGTGGTAAGGTAGAGTGTGTTATAATGATATAAATAAATTGTAGTTTTTCCACGGGAAGGTAACCTAATGGCGTTCAATGTTGAACTGGAGAGAACAATGAAGTAGCTGTATTATAATTATATATATATTATTATATATATTAACTCCCAGGCTATCGTCCAGACTCTAGCCTAGCATACTAAATGTGAGAATAGTTTGTAGTATGTCCAAAAGCATATTTATACATTAAAAAAAGCGACCACTGTACAAATGTGTTACACTGTACATTGTACAAATGTATGTTAATAATACAAGATTATAATAAATGAGAAATACATCTACATTCTCGTGAGAGACGCCGTGAATGCTGACGATCGATTAGGCGTTATCGTATAACGATACACTTAACGTTTTACGATAAACGGCACAATAAAGGTTCATCTGTCGAAGCTTCGGGATCGTTTTGTCGAAAAACCGGATGGATGAGATGATACGTCTCCTCGCAAATAAAAATTAAATAAAGAGTGAAGAGTAACAAAGAGTAACAAAGAGTGAAAGTGCACGCTGAACAAAACACAAGCAATAATGCTGAGTCTTAAAAAAAAAAAAATATATATATATATATATAATAAATTGACCTCCATGCATTCGCCTCACAGCCTCCTTGCATTGTGTACCAGGAGACCATAAGAGGCCCTGCTGGCTCCTGCCCTCCTTCATCTTCCACTGTGGGTTTTGATGAGGATGAGGGTTGTTGGGGTTGGGGGAGCAGGTTGACCATGTCCCCCCCCGGTCGTCCCATCTGCAGGCGGACAACGTTGGCTTCTCTAAACCCCCGAGCCAGAGGTCAGCAGCGGCAAATTAATCGTGAGAAGCCGGCGCGCGTGCGAGAAGAGGGGGAGAGACGTTACCCGCGTGACCTATCGATCCCATCCGGCCCGGGCGTATCGATCGCCACCTGTTGCATATGCAAAACCCCACCCCACCCCACCCCACCCCACCCTACCCCACCCCACCCCCTTACCACGCTGCCTTTGACCAAAATGACTGCGTATAATGGGTGTGTGTGTGTACAACACAAAAACAAGGCTAGAATGAAAAATTCACACATTCACATTCTCCGCTGTGCTGGGTGTTTCGACCCCCCCCCCCCCCCCCCCCCCCCCAAAAAAAAGACTTAAGTGTGAGGTTGTGAAACACTCTAAATGCTAAAAGCATTATGCTAATTATAAGCATAATTAAATAATGTTAAGACAAATAATTGGAATACGGCGCATGCCAAGCACTCAAAGCGTCCGGACCCCCTTGCATGCATTGCCCTGTTTATAACAAAAAGTATAGGGAGTTAATTCTGCGACTTATCACAATGCATTTAATTACATATAACAATATGTGCTGGGGTTTTCTTTCCCATTACATTTATCACGCCGCCTCTCTCCGCGACTAACGGTGATAATTGTATTTGTGGGTTCACCCGCCGTGATTAAAGAGCAAAATGTACATACAAAACAAAATGTGTTACACTTCAGGGTGGACTTCAAGTGCAGCAATTAAAAAGAATATGATCTGAGCTCAGGATCTGTAGTTACTGTTGTTGGGGGGGGGCTGCACAATGTATTTACCTTGCTTCAATTTGAATGGATGTGTGTGTGTGTGTGTGTGTGTGTGTGTGTTTTTTCGTTTATGTTGAGGTCTGGTTGGAATAATTCCCGCCCTTAAGTGTGACAGAGGAATGACAGTGCCAGACATTGTGTGTGTGTGTGTGTCTATGTGTGTGTGTGTGTGTGTGTGTTTAGCTAGCTTGGAAATCAGTGAATGAATGACCGAATGTCTAACTGAGCTGAGTCGTGTCAATGTGTTACTCGGAGATAGTGTGTGTTAACCTCTGGTCTCCGTCGAAAACCGTTCTTGGTTTCCGCTGACAACCCAGCCGATGGTTTTCAGGTGTGTGTCGCTCCTGTAATTATAGAAAACTAATATTTGGGTGTGAAATCCAGAACAGCAATGATGTGTGGTCATTTTTTCCTAAAACTAATGCTCGACTCGTATTGTTTCTGTAAGTAACTGACCAGTAGCCTTGTCCTAACTAGACCTTCGTACTCATTTCATTCATACTAAAGGTCTAGAACTGCTGTAGAGACAAACGATGTCTCACTTGAAGGCGGGTGCTGTTGAAGTTTAAAACCTATTGGCTCTGCCCAGTGCCACTCTGGATCTGCCTTAACCAATCGCTAACGTTTGGTCGTGACGTATTTCATGCGCCGGAAACCACGTTGCGCGCAGTATACAAACGGCAGATGCAGTGAGCATTAGCATTAGCCTGGTTCCGCGGTTCCGCCCGCCTCCGTACTTCCGCTCAATAACTGAAATTCGCGCACGACCTCTACGTCACTGTTCTCAGGCCGCGCCTCCTGTTCGCTGATTGGAAGGACAAACTTGAGGGAAAAGACATCGTTCTAACATACAGCACTCCCAGACCTTAGTACTGAAGTGAAATGAAAATTGAGCGGAAGTACAGAGGCGGGCGGAACCAGGCTAACTGACCAGTGCCTGTAAAAAAAATCCTTAACGCACTATATTATTATCACTATATACTTTAGTCGCAAGACGCAGTTATAACTGAAGGAAAAAATGTATCCAGAAATTGAATTGTTGAATTAAATGAAACACAGCGGCTGATGATTGTGCACAGTGTGCCCCTGTCCCCACCTTGCCACCCTGCATATTGCTATAAACATTTGGATTATCGCCCCCCCCCCCAGAAACACACACATACACACACACACACACACACTTGAGCTCTACCTCAATTTCGTTGTACTTTGGTACAATGATAATAAAGATATTCTGTATTCTGTTCTGTACACACACACACACACACACACACACACACACACACACACACACAGGTAAATAAATGTATTTCCCCCCTAAAGCAACTCTCATCCGTCTCGCAGAGTCCCTCTGTAATAAATAAATAAAGAGCGCATAAATAAACCTGACCCCGCGTCGATACGTGTGCGGCCCGCCATCGCGGCTCGAAACACGACGCCTGCGTCTTTGATTCTTCCCGTTGCAGCGGGAGAAGGCGGCGCCATTAAAGCTTTGCTCTTCGGCTCCCCGGCAGCGGCGCACCTTGGCCCACCGGCCGCGCGGCCCCTTCAGTGTCTATGGGGGCGCTGTTATGATAAGCAATCAGCTCGGCGCCACCCTGCGAGCGAAGTACATACGGTCCCTTTTTACTCAAAGTGCCCCTTAGCACTTTATTATTATTATTCGATTTCCTTTGAGCAAAACAAATGTAAAAGCAGCCCCTCAAAAACATAATGTGTGTAGCGTTGAGTGTTTCTCCGAATCCACGGAAGAAAGAAGAGAAACCATGGCGTGTTATTGAAAAGTATTGCTCGCCGGTCAAGTTGAGTGCGAAAATGTGAATTTTTAAATAAAAAACGCCCGGCTGCTTCTAAACTCGGTGACGTAAATGCGGAAACCGATTTAAGTGACTCAGTAAATTCATTTCCTTTTTTATGCAAATGAGGAGACACAACGAACGAGCTGAAGTTGAGTGAAGAGGAGTCGAGAGCGAAATGTAATGTAATGACCTAAACTAGCGGCGACAGCAATACATATATCAATGCTGTGTGCTGTGCAACAAGTGCAATACTAGTAACAGGTCCGTTTGATTTTGGCGAGAATGCTTTGTAATGCATTTAAAACAGGAAAGAGACGACATATAATATAATGCGCCGTCACAGAGGCGCTTTTGCATGCTGGAACAGAGCCGCAAAAGTTTGTAAAGTGGGTTTCCACACAAGCGATACGAGTAATGCGATAATAAAACCTCGTCGACGCCTCGGCCAGAGGAGCAGAGAGGGAGCAGTCGCCTCTCTTCTTCTTCTTCTTCTTCTTCTTCTTCTTCTTCTTCTTCTTCTTCTTCTTCTTCTTCAAACGGCTTGTCATTGTCAGCAGGAGAGGCGTGACCTGAAGGTCGGCGGGGGGGGGGGGGGGGGGGAGGATGGGACACCACCGGTGTGAGATCTGCTCGCTCCGTGAAACTGCCAGACGCAGCGGCCGCACCGATCAGAGTCCGCCTCGGGTTTCATTATCAACCGGAGGAGTTTTATGAGTCGAGTCGAATAAGCGGCTCCCATTGGTCGAGGAGGTCGAGACGCGGCAGAGTGTATAGGCCAGGCTCCCGCCTAGTCCCACATAGCAAAACCAGATTGCCGGATTCCTCCCAAATCTGAAGTAGCTGGCATTGAGTTCTGGCTAACTATGAGAGAGAAAGAGAGAGAGAGAGAGAGAGAGAGAGAGAGAGAGAGAGAGAGAGAGAGAGGGAGAGAGGGAGAAGGAGAGAGAGAGAGAGAGAGAGAGAGAGAGAGAGAGAGAGAGAGAGAGAGCTTGGCAAACAAACAGACAAAAACACACCTTGCCTGATAAATCCGGCCTATTAGTCTTCCTATAAGGTCCTATGGAAGCGACGCAGCTCCACCAACAGAAAACCGCACATTGAAGTGGTGGAGTGTGTGTGTATCTGTGTGTCTGTGCTTAGTCCCACTTTAAAGGACTCAATACTCAAAAATAAATGAGCAGAAATCTCCATGTTCCCAATCCACAGTGTTTGATTATGTGAGCTGTGTAGCCTCCCAGTCTCAACCTCAGCCGAGCGTCGTCGCTCCGGCTAGTCATGATAGGGCGGTAATGATGTTACGCAGCGGCTCCCACTTCAGTCACCTCCCATCACATCTCAGAAGAAAAGAGACACGCGCACACACACACACACACGCGCACGTAGAAATGCACTCCAACACAGACGCACCACAGAAGCACACACACACACACACACACACACACACACACACACACACACACAGACGAACTCGCAGACATTCACAGACAGACGTGCGCGTACACACACACACACACACACACACACACACACGCTAGCATTAAAAGATCTGTGCCTTGGGAGTGAAGCGTTACACAGAATACCAAAACACCAAAACCTTACCAGGTGCTGGGCAAAAGGAGAAAAAAAAAAAGAAGCAACAAAAAAGGGAAAAAGAGAAAAATCAGCCACCGCCTAAACAGAAATGCATTATTTAACAGACATCTGAGACGCATAAATAGAGTAAAGGCATGACAAGACCTCGGCAATCTGTGGGCCCTAATAGGCCCCTGGGTGGTCCTGGCGTGGTCCAAACCCCCCCACCCCCCACCCCCCGCCGCCGCTGCCCCCCCCCCCCCCCCTTACTCGCTCCCTCGCCGCTCAGGATAACACACAGTTCTTGTCTGGGGTTGACCTTGAGTGGCCATTTCCCATTCAAAATCCAGGATAATTCAACGCAGTCGGAGGGCCGTGTGAAATAATAGCTCTGCGGTAGGGGACCGGTCGGAGGGGGGGGGGGGGGGGGGGGGGGCATGACTGTTGTTGTTCAAGTCTGGACTGCAGCGGCGGCCGGTGGCCAGCTAAGTCTGATGTGGCAACTTTTGATCGTTGTCTATGAGGGACGACGTCAGGGCCTGCGCTGTTACTGTGTGTTCACATCAGCAGCGAATTTAGCTGCAAAGACGCTTTGGTCGCTCATAAAGTATCGCTGCAAATATTTCTGCTCGCTTTTGTCGTTCGCTTTTGTCGCTCAAGTAGCTCATGACGTACAATTCGAACGTTCGATTTTGCAGACGCATTTAAAGGAGCCGTATGCTTTTAGTACATTCCGATTGGTTGTCAGTGTTTTGCAGCCGAAACGCGTCATAGTCATTTGCATAAAGTTCAGCCGTCTTCAACTTTTTTTGGTCGCTCTGGTCGCCGCTGGTAGCGTTTGTCGCTTGTGTCGCTTTGGACGCTCTTGCCCATAGAAAGCGATTGACTTCCGGTGATTTGGCAGCTCGATTCCCTTCTGATGTGAACACACAGTTACTGTTGGTACTGCTAGTAGTACTATGCTGCTGATGCTGGTACTATAGAGTGGTGCAGGAATGAGTCCTAAAACACCGGAAGTCCGTTAGCGTGTCGGTACTTCCGGTTCCCTCGTCCCGGAAGTCGATGGGTTTTTTTAATGGGGTTTTTGGTGTGATGCCTGAAATAAGGTCTGCGGTTTTAACACAAGCTTAAAAGATTGACACGTTTTGTTTTACGACATGAGATACGTCGGTAAATACCCCACTCGTGAATTTTGAAGCTTTTACGTGTCTTAAAAAAAAATTCTGCCGATTGCATTTACGCTTCAAAAGTCATAAAAGTAGTTCATTGGTGAAGATTATCTCGCTTAACAAAACGTGTGAGTATCATAAACTTTTGTTTGCCACAAAGCTTATTTTCTGCAGTAATCCAAAATCCAATGGGAAAAAACCCTTTGGCTTGTTGTCAAGGTAACCCAGGGCGATGCTCACTTCCGGGTTGGCCTACAAAAATACGTCATCCCTGCGCCGCTCTATACCATTATGGCAGTACTATATCTGCTAGGCTGATGCTATACCATGATGCTGATGCTACAGGGATGCTGGTACTGTACCGCGATGCTGGTACTAAACCGGGATGCTGGTACTATACCATGATGCTGGTACCGAGCAGAAGGGTGAACCGATCCCCCACCCACGCACCGATACACTGACCCCGACCTGATGACATCATCATCAGTACAGGACCCCGGCTGCAGCAGGAGTGAATGAATCACGTACAGGAGCAGACTGCCTGGCGGGGGGGGGGGGGGGGCGTCATAGGGAGTGAGTTGGCTGAGCTAGCGGCTGTGTGTAGCCCACGCGGTTTCCAACTGAGATCTAAGGGAACCGTTTGCAGCTCTGACTGTTGGGTATGCAGTTGACGGTTAATTGCCGTGTTGATACACAAGGGTGGGGGGGGGGGGGGCTTCCACTAACGTGTTTTCGTCATACCTACGTATGACGTTGACCTTGACGTGACTAGACCGCCGGCGCGGCGATCTAGAGCCGGTATGAGCGGAAAACGTGGCTAGCGGCAGCATGCAAAGTAGATAATAATATGTAAATATTACGTGTTATCTTGTTTCTAATGCCTTCTACGTATCTGTTGCTCACCACGTCACATGTCACAAGCATGACCCTGTGTTATACTGTGCATTTTTACACATACTGTAAAACACTTTGACTTTTGATTTTGGTGTAAATAGTTGAATTCATTGCACATTATCAGCCCCAGTGCCACTGCTCTTTATTCTGGATTTGCTGAGATACCTAAAATAACATGTTATCTGATGAAGACTGAATCAGATTATTGTGAGAGTGAAGACCTTCCTTATAATTCATTTGATTTGATTAATGGTGAAGCAGGTATCTCTCTCCACATTCAAAGGAATTTGTGAGGGGCAAACTGATAGATGACAATTTACCTGCTGATCTGTCTGTAGAGCCAAAATAATTGTATTCAAAGGTAGGTTCATTTACCCATTGAACGGGTCACCTTAGCCATCATTGCCCCCCCACTGAGAGATTTGGCAAGAGCCGCCACTGACACCATTGCATGCAATAATATCTGTTTTGCTGGTGCAATGCATGTTCAACCCTGCACATACTCTGACCTGTTTCTCAATGTTTGCATCCCAAAAACTCGGAAGTCAAGTGGGTGGTAGACTTTGGACGATGTCATTGTTTATATAAGATGGCCGCCGGTCTTCAAAGTGTTGTTTTGCTAGTCTGCTTGTCTGCAACGTTGCCGTAGCCTAAAGACCAGGATTTTGGAAAACATTATTCCTTGTTCTCACGTAGGAGCTGGTTTAGCATCAGTGATGATGGTTAGGAGGGTATTCAAATGCGGAGATTTACGATCGAGGAGTTTAAGATGCCTTGCAGTTTGGTTGAATTCAACGCCGCTTTTGTTTGTCTGTAAATAATAATACAGAAAATACATTAAAATGTATCACTTGGCATTGACGTTTTGTCTTTGGTTAAATTTTTTGTTACTTTAATGTCATGATTTATGGAAGTGGTCTTTCTTAAACAGTGACATTAAAGTAGCACCTTGTTTTTTACTTTGAATACAAAACAATTAGTAGGCTACCTCCTTGAATTAACACAGTATATTATCAATGTATACCACATGTTGTGGGTAGCATGAACTAGAGGTTAACCGTGGAAGATTTCATTTGTTTCCGGTTTTCGTTCTTTGAACCGTTTCTAATCCCTGTATGTAACCAATAACCGTGACAGAAAATTCAGAGTTAAAATGGATACCAAGCGTCTACTGGTCTTTGTGTGTCGCTCTCAATGATTATATGGTTATCAAATGTTATGCATAGCAAAAATAATCCTGACGTTCATCAAATAGAGGACTTTCAGGCCTCTTGGGATGAATTCAAAGGGCTCCCTGAAAAGCTAATTTTTACAATTTGCAAAAGTGCAATTTGATTGCACTATACATGTATGTACAAAAATGTATATTTGCAAACACGTCTGCACACAATGCGAACACATTGAGCATCGTTTACCGCGTGTTACTTACAAGTCCCGGGCATCCAGCGAATAAATCCCCATAGATTACTGGAGGTGTGCAGGTGCGGCACATCTCATTAACTTCGGCATTACATCCCCCACCAACCCACCCCGAGCCCCTTCCTGTTTCTCACTCTCCCCACTCTCACTTCGCCACCCCGCAACCATATGGACCCCATACTGACTCTCATTATACACCACAAAGTGAATTCCTTTCCAGCAGGACAGGACAGGCACCCTGCATGGCGGAGATACTACACAGCTTATTAAGCTACCAAGTTGGGTACCAAAGTCAGTCACATGTAGTCAGTCGTGTTTATGTAGCGATTGATTGGTTTGCAGATGACTCTGCTCAGGTAATGCCAATCCATTGAGCCGATGCCAAATCAAGTGATTGAATGTGTAGTTTATAGGAAATCAATAATCTGTGTTGATCAGCGGATGTGCCTGGTGGTCTGGTCATACATGTTGGTGTCTGCTGCAAAATGCCGAAGAATCAGAGTTTAAACACACTAGAGCACAAACCCACCCATGTCTCCGCCCCGCCTTGTGTCAGCTGCTCAGGCTGCTTGTGGTGTGTAATGTTACCATGCACATGGCATGTGCCCCCTTTAATCACCGGTCACTACTTCCAGCAGGATAATGCACCCAATGTCACAAAGCATGCTTCACAAACATCACGTCTCCTGACTCCTGTGTACCCCAATGGACCGCACAGTCCCCAGCACTCGATCCAATAGAGCGCCTTTGTGATGCAGTTTGAACAAGGTGTACACAGCAGGACAACCCTGCGGGAGATGTTGTGGTCCAGCTTAAAGAGTCTCTACCCCAGTACTAGATTGGTGTAGATCTAATTGAGTGGCCAGAGGGTCCAATTTCGGCAGTAACCTGGACTGTGCACAACAACACCACAGTAGTTGGGCCAGAGTTAGCTGTGGTCCCTGGGCAGGAAAACATTTTCTTCACGCTGACAGAGCATAGTGTGCTAGCCCACTTATTATTTGTAAAACAGAATACGGATAAGAATATCAGACAGAATAGTAAAATAACTCTCGCATCATCAAAGTAATAAGCTCTGTTTTATAGTATCGCCATTGGAGATGCATTTATGATACAGAATAAGAAATATTCTCTGAACATACTACCATGAGGTTAGTTTGGACCTTTAACCCTAATGATTGAATTTTAACTAGGGCTAGGCGATATGGCCAAAATCTTCTTTTTTTTTTTGTATACTCCTGTGTGAATGAAATACTTGAAATACTTTTTTTTAAATCACTCTACTGTAATGCAGCTTTTAAAACCAGGAAAAGACAACACTTATGCCATATCGCGATATCCAAAATCTACGTATATAACTAGTCTCATATCACGATACCGATTTAATATCGATAAATTGCCCAGCCCTAATTCTAACACTAAAATTTAAGCTGCTGGTGGTAGGCCCGAATATACATTGTACACGTCCTTATTCACAAGCGATCCATAAACTGGGGTAAAATTAATAAACTCAATTACGCTTTATAATAATAACAGCCCAGAAATATATGTAAAGTAAATCTTAATGGTAATGTTCGGCAAATAAACTACTAAATGTTCCACTTGGACTTGAGGGTTAGACCTTTGCTCACAGGACATGGTAATTGAGAGAAAGTATTGCAATTTAATCTTTGCGTACGCACTTTGTAAATGGGAAGAGCGAGGCCCAGCACTAGAGACTCTAGCCTTGTGAATCGAACACACTGTTAAGTCTAATTGAAAGTCAGAGAGGGGAGTGTCTCTGAAACATACAGTTGCATTCGAATAGAAAGAAGGAAAAACAAGACGAGGTGAAAACCTGGCATGTGGCTGTGTGACCGTGTGACAACAGCAACCGTGTCATCACTCACTCTGACCAATGGTATCTCAATCACTCAGTCACCGACTGACCTGCTGGTCCAAGAAGAAGCCTTGCATGAACATAGTGGGGATCCAGAAGTTGTAGTGGGAATTTGCTTTGAATGCGAGGACTGCATGGGGGGGTTGTGTTGGCTTTGCTACTGAATAGGTGGACATATATTTGGAGCAACAGCTTGGAAATATACAGAAAATACCTCATTGCCGCAAGGAAACGCGAAACAAGTGCGCGACCGCCGATAACATGTACTCCCACGTGACTGTCCTTTGAGTGATTTCACGTGTGCTGTGTGTGTGTTTATGTTGTCGAAACGTGGGAGCTACTCGATACATGTGTCACTTCATCGATGCTATTGAAGCAGTCCTGGAAGACCTGATCAATCAGGGTAGTTAAACCCGCCTGTCGAGGAATAAACATTGACTTAAGGTGCCTGAACGGTTGCTAGGATGTTCTTGCTGAGGAGGTGGGCGATGTCTTTCCAATGTAGTGACCTTAGCTATAAATGTTTAAGTCAGTCATTCAATATTGAACGTGATGATAATGTAACTTACAGTGAGTGTGAGACAGGTGGAAGGCCCTATAATCTAGCACTATAAGGGTAAATACCCATGAAGCTATGCAGACTTCATGGAAACAATGAATTCCTGAAACAATGCAATGCAAAAAATACTCCTTGAAGAAAAGACCTGAGATTCTTTATCATTTACACGTCCCTATAAAACACGCATCATTTTATTCATATAGCCGCAAGAGTTGAGAGAGAGAACAAAAATACAGATTACAGAAAAACAAATATGTACATAAAACCGGAGCTAACAATAAAACAACATATAAAAAAATAAGGGTCTGCAAAAGTTTAATTGTAGTAATAACAGAAGGCAAGACACTCCATACATATAGTATGTGTCGTCTTCCTGTCAACCTCCAGCAGAAGAAGACCTTCCTGCTTCTCACGCGTTCCTGGTGACCCGCCCATCCGTCAGTCCTGTTAAACCGCCATGTCTTACAAGGCAGAGGGACACCGACTGTTTCTACAGGGGCCTCCCTGAGTGAGCCAACCCCCCCCCCCCCACACACACACCCACACCCACACACACCCCACCCCGCCTGCTGACACAACAAAGTGATCATCTCTTTAATCAGGTGACAAGTAATGACGGGAAATTAAGCAGGCGTGTCGGAGAAAGTGTCTATACGTCTATATAGTCTTTCCCTTTAGCTAAAAAAAGGCAGTGGTGGCGGCGGTGGTGTGTATGACGTGTCAGCCGGCTCATCAGGAAATTGGGTCGTCAGCTAGCTGTCAAGGTGCATTGACCTAAACCGGGCCGGTGGTGGTGGCCGGCTGCCATTGATGTGCCAGTCTCGCCTCCCGGCCAATCAATGCTTACCGACAAGGGAAGCGATCCTTTTTATTTGCTGAGAGAGAGGGAGAGAGAGAGAGAGAGAGAGAGAGAGAGAGAGAGAGAGAGACAGAGAGGTTAGGTTATCTCAGATGTACTTACTCCTCCTCTCATTATCATATCATCTTTCACATCATCATCTTTCTCATCATCATCATCATCATCATCATCATCATCATCATTCGTCTTCATCATGTTTATCCTAATCATCTCATCATCTTATCCTAATCATCATATTCATAATGTTCTTCCCATTCATCATAATTGTCTTCATCCTATTCATCTCAATCGTCATTCTAATCTTCTCGTACTTCGTCTTTTTCACCGTCTCCTTCATCTTCATCATTCATCTCCACCGTCTTATGTGTCTTGTCTTGTATCTGTGAATAACCAAAGCAGGAGGCGATGAGCTTCGCTCCAATATTAAAAACAGGACTGCGGTGCGGTGCCACGACGGCGGGCGCGTGATTTACAGCCGATTTGACAAGGTTCCCTATGATGGTGCCTTAAGCGGTACACCTGAAGGTGAATGATGGAGCAATTCATTTACATCCCGGTTCTCATTTTCCTCAAGTTCCCCGAGTTGAGTCTCCCGGCGGTTAGGAGACAGGGCTGGCGCTGGTCTTAAATTCTGGCGCCAGGCCTTGCTGACAGAGAACGGTGCAATCTAGTGTGATCTTCTACGCAGGACTCGCCGCTCTACGTGGAAATGTTGAATAACCGCCGTGGACGTCTGATGCCGTTGACCTCAGAGTGGTTTGTGTGTGTGTGTGACATTGTATGCATTTAGATTTTTTTTCCATTACGACTATGACAGTTTTTCTCAAGTCTCTTAAATCAGACTTTATTACTCTAAAGTCTGATTTCGTCGGATCCAGCCGGCCTATTATGCCACTGCATAATAGGCCGGCTGGATCTGAGATTTGATCTGAAATAGTGTAAACAGCCAAGCAGCATGTATGAAATAATTGTGTTTTTTAAAAAAACGTGCATTTATTATATTGCTATCCTTCTTCGTGTTTATATTTTTTCATTTCAGTTCAAGCCCTATGAGTGAACGTCTGCTCTCTATATATACTGTAACACAACAAAGACCAACACAGGTTTCAGCAGTGCCACGGTATCAGAGGACTTACAACCCCCAAGCCTCTCCCTGCGCCGGGTGCACAGTTAAGAAAACCAAGTCAGTGGCCACCGGGTTCAAGCAGGTTGGCTAAGGAGGGTCGGGGTGCAGCCGAGGGGAACAGCTTTGTGTGTTCAGAGTCTGGGGTCTGACCGAAAGACCAGATATTTCTGACCCCCCCCCACCTCCAAACACCACAGGACCAGACATACGCACACACACAAACCCCATAAAAACACAGACACACACACAATGACACAGTATCTCTCTCTCTCTCTCTCTCTCTCTCTCTCTCTCTCTCTCTCTCTCTCTCACACACACACACACACACTCCCTCTCCTTCCCGACAGCTTGGACATGTCAGCTTTCTGGGACACAGTAGCTAGGCTCCCCAGGGAGAACTGAGCTGAACTCAGAGAGAGAGAGGGAGAGAGAGAGAGGGGAGTGGGTGTAGCGGTGGGAGAAATTGTATAAATAAAATAACACTTTTGGTTCACCTTGGAGAGACCAGTTGCCACTTGCTGTTGTTTTCCTCCACAATGCACTTAAACCAAAACTAAATCCAGGAAATAGAAGGCAACTCCTTGTGTGTTTTTGATGTGTCTTCATCCTAGTCCCTAGTTGGGTGGTCGACGTTGCATTGTTTCATCGAAGGTCATAGCAATATCAGATGAAAACGAACGGCAGCGATCAGCGCTGTCTGCTGCAGCTCATGCATTCAGAGCACTGGAGTGCGAGCTCTGTGGGTTGAGACATTAACAATCATCAACTCATGTTAGTTATAATCATAAATAAGCCGGTTCAAATATAATAGAAATCAGCCTCAGGCTGTTCTATGCAACGGAGAAAGGTCTCATTTTTAAAGTTAAGCTAAAGTTAAGTTAAACTGCAACCCGTTCATATATTGGCAATTTTTGCATGTAAAAATCCTACATGGTCCCTTTAAAGTGACGTTCCTCTGGCACAAGCACGTTTTTATTAAAGAAGCACTATGCAACTCGTTTATCAAAAATAACCTTAACCATGCAGGTTGAGAGTCGTTCTGATCGTTCTACAACACTTTCTGGGTTGTTTGGTGGGTGTTTCATCTCCACCTGTTGGTTCCCCGCGGAAAAACAGAACATGCAACTTCATGTGGCCGTCCCGGCCACTTACGGATGTGACCTCAGCGGAAGTATCCAATCGCGCCTCGAAAATGTAGTCAGATTGTAGTTTCACTGCTTTACGGTAGACCTGGGCGGGGGTGCCAAACATGGGTCCGGCTGAATATAAAGAGTCAGTTGCAAGGCAATTCTGGATCAATCGACAAATCCACTATGGATCCATCAAGACCCAAGAGGGGAAGGTCGGAGGAATCGAAGAATAAGAGAAAGGATTATGATAAACAAAGAAACCAGACACGAGTGAACATAGGGCGAGCTTATGCGGAATGGCGTCAACTGAGAGACTCGGAAGAATGCAAAACGGACGCCGACTTGGCTGTCTTGCTGCTGAAATTGTAAGTAGCCTACCCTTGGGTGAACTTCGTTTTTGTAATGTGGTTTGAGAGTCTGTTGAACAATGTGTTTTGCTCGACCGTTTTATTGTGAGCCCTGTATGTGTTTCGCTTGGTTGCTTCATGGCTAGCTTGCTAGCTAGTGAGGGTTTATCCTAGCAGTGACTTGCTACCACACATGTTTGTTTGCGGTCCGAATCCAGGTTCTCGTTGTGTATTACTATTTATTTATCGAAGTGGGGGGTGGGGGGCGTTGTCAATGAGTTTTTACGACAGTGTTGTAGGCCTATTCCGAAGCTGCAGGGGGAGCTCTATAGTGAGAAATGCGAGCCCAATTCCGGCGAAAACCCAGAAACAGCGGAGGAATAACCGAGTTGCATAGCGCACCTTTAACTCATAGTGTCATCATAGTGTCCCAAGCTCTCGAAATGTAGTTTCGGGAGCACTAAGGGAGATTGTGCCAGGTCCCGCTTCCACATCAGCCGGTGGGTTTTTATCGTATCATGGACTGGTCTGTACCGTCTTCTGTAGCTGATGCAGACATTGTCATTCTCGTCTTCACTGTATAAATGCCAGACCGTAATCTTTGTGAGCCTGCTGTGGTTCGGTTATATGACATGAGTAAACTCTGAAGATGGTAGTTTAGTAGTCTTGCATAGCCAGACCTACTGTACCTCCACACTTTGTTTTCACACAGCGCTGGAGAAAGGTCTGGCTCTACTCACTACCATCTGGCATAGGGGAAAAAAACGCTCCGTCTTGTTTGTATTTCTTTAACCAATCACAGTCGTCTTGGGTGGCGCTAAGCCCAAGATGCAGCAACGGTGGCAGGTGGCGGAAGGGGGAGGAGTATAAACCATAAGCCTGTGCAGAGCCTGCCATTGGGCGACTCCTACAGTCGTGATCTCCAACGAAAAGGAGGACTTCCAGCTGGAAGTGACGGAGATGGCCATGCTGAGGAAGGCCTACTTCAAGAAGAAGAGGGAGGCCTTTCGGTGGGAGGATGAGCAGTTTGATGAAGACAGGTCTGACGTGGCTGAGGCGAGGAAGGGCGTCCAGATGGAGAAAGAACACATCAGGCTGGAGATGGACGCCTTCAAGAAGGACAGGTCAGAGCACCGAATGCACACAAAGGCCTTCAACGTGGAAAAGGACAAGATCTCCAGTGAGCGGGAGCTTTGAAGTGGCAGAGATAGCCATGGAAGGCCTACTTGATGTAGAAGAAAGGGATAGAGGTGAAGAGAGAGGCATTCATCAACAAGGCAAATTACATAAAGACTCTTCACATGGACCTGAACCAGAACCAGAACTCCTTCACTAACTACAAGACAGGCGCTGATGCAAGAAATGTGCTGAAGAAAGCTAGTTTGAGTCTTTGGACTTGCCTGCACCTGTTCCAAGATGTTGCTGTGGTACCGTCTGAGCTTCTCTCCTCCTTGACTTTATTCATTGATTTAATTAAGACTGGCATACATCATCTCATTTCACATGGTTACATTTTACAGTAATTCATGTTTAACCTTACAGTTGCTCTATTGTATACACATTAACCACAGTTGTTATGGTAATTTAATTTCCAGATGTCAGATTCACTCGGTTTAGTATTTAAAATAGGAAGGCTACCGGTTACAAAATATTACGGTAAGACTAACAACAAAAATACATCGATCACACACACAAATCCATATAGACATAATTAGCACTCCACCGATTTTGACACATTGAGGCGTATCGCGTTGGGGTAGTGGGAACGAGTTTTTAAAGAATTGTGTGCAAGGGTTTTAACTACAAGTTTTTGCAATGAAAACAATACTCATAAAAAGCCAGCGGCGTTTGCAGAGAGGCCCCCGTCCCCCGAGCATTTTGCAGCCGAGGCACTGCAGCCTGCAAACTAACGAGAGGGCCAACATGGCGAGTGCACCAGGAACCGTGGGCGTATTGGGAGACTCTCCTCGCCGGTGCACACATTGCCTTGTTGCCTTGTTGTTGTTCACTGTTACTTCCCAGGCAGTGCCCTACATCCATGGCAGCACCTCTGCTGCACATTGCTTGGGGGCCGTGTCTCGGCAAATAGTACTGCCATTTTTAGTTAAATTGATGGAGTGCCCCTTTAAAGGGATAGGGATTCACTCTTTTTTTTGAGTGGGTGACATAATCTTGCTCTAGCTCAGGTAACGTTTTTTATTTCTTCCATCTGTCACATTTTTAGTCCTAAAAACGTTACACTTTCACCTAGAGAAACACCATTTAACGTCCGAACGGTTTCCGTAACCCTTGTTTCACTGGTGTTTAAACATCTAAGCGAATGGATTCACATTTTCTGAGCATTTCATGCATTTATTCAATGGCGCTTTTCCCTAACCTGATGCGCTAGATGGTTTGTGGTTGATACACACCATCTGGGAAGTCGTCCGTGGAAACGGTTGGAAAAGGGCGGGCACTTTCAAAAAATACTTGGCAGGGGATTGAAAGAACCGTCTGTCTATCTCCGTCTATCATGGGCTAACTTCAACCAATCAGATCGACGAACCATATGACGAAGTACGAGAGCAAAAACCTTTTTCATTCGAGAAAAGCCTTCAGTGCCGTTCTTTGCTCTTCTTCCAATGAACAAATACTCTCCAGTTCACATATGACTGAGGCTATAGCAGCATCTACGCTGACCTCTTTAGGAGCCGCCATTGTTGTTTTCAAACGAGCAGTTGCTTCCCGCTGTCGTCGCACCTAAACCCCGCCCCCAAAAACCATGGAGCTGCCAGTAGTTCCTCTGATTGGTCCGAACCACTGTGGTTCGGCCACAAGCGCATAACTTAAAGCCTGGCGAGACCAATCCCTCTCGTTATTTATAAAAATGTAACTCTTGTATACACTTTTCATCTTGGCACACTATACACAATTTAGGCATCAGAATGTTAGTCTACTTCTTCTGAGACTAAATACTCAAGCTATTTAATTGCTATTGCCAAAAGGAGAGGAAACAAGAAGGAAACAAGACCGACGTCAGAGTGCAAACACTTCTCTTACTGTGTAGATAAACGTAATTTCATGCCTCCCCACGGTCAAAGCTTGGTCACTGGCATTCAATTCAACACAAGATGCTATTGTCTATTTTTTTAAATCCAGCAATTCAAATGTTACTCAAAAGTGTAGCTAAAATGTCTCCCCCCATTTCTGACAAGAGACTCCCCATCACGATGACCATCCTGCATAAAATGGTAACAGCACTGGGACAAAGCCTATTCTGTCCATGTATAGACGGAAATTACTACCCACTCAAATGCTTTCAAACCTAACAAAGACCAGTCTGTTTCTTCAACATTCAAAGTCAGGGGGCACTTGCTCCGTCATCGCGGCTCGCATTTTTCCGTTCAGGTCCATGGTTAAGTTTCTCAAGCTCAGGCCCAAGTTTATTTCCTCGTCTCCACTGTACTTAACCCCTGATAGTAATCCCATGTCCAAGCCGTGACTTGGTAAACATTTAAATCAGGTCCTTGTCAGGTGTGGTCTTTCAGCTCAGCAATATTCAGGCCATTCATTTGGGACAGGCGCAGCTACCTCCGCTGCCAGGCAAGGCCTCCCATCAGCATCAGTTAAAACCACCGGGGCCACCTGGCATATACATCGTATACCCGGCTGGACGCCGGCATCAATCATCCTTGCCCAGAGGTCTTTCAAACCATGACTCCCGCGGTAAGTCAAGCATTTAGCTGGTGATGGTGTCATTATATTATTTCACATAGTTAAGCGATCACTGGGTAATACTATGCCCCCCGCTGGATTCTCTGCCATCACTGGCTTTCCATCTTCCCATTGCTGGGAAGTCATTGGTCATTAGTCATAAGTCAAGGTAATACATGCACAGATACTGCTAGATCACTAAGTAAAAAATGATGTCTTCTCCTGATTAAATTAACAAAGTTATGAGAGTACAACACCGCACTGAGGAATATGACAAAGGACATTGCTAGGAAAGTAACATTCTGCGTTTACCTGAACCCAGGTCTTGTCCGCAGCATCTAATAAAACAGACGTTTATTTATGCATGTGGTCCTGAGCTAAAATAGCTGCTCATATACGTCTGACAATAATGCATAAGGATACATTGATGTATTTTAAAACGTGGCACTTGTGTTAACAACTCATGAGTACATTAAAAGCCCATACTTACCCGCTTGCTACAATACACAAGTCTTTCCATTGATCCACATTCTGCCACCAACGTGTCGTGAGTCTTTGTAGGGTTTGGGAAGATTTCCAGCTGCTCCTGAAACCCATTTTCCAAGTTTCAACAATGTCCCCAGGTGTCTCAAAGGCAGGGAGTCCATCAAGGTGGGTTGGCAGCTCTATGGCAAACACTTTCAAGTAAATGCTGTTAAGAGTAAAAACAATACAATACGATTTTGAGATCACTGTCTGCACGGCTGAAAGTACCATATCCAGAGGATCCGGCCCAGTCCTGGTCTGCATCGTCTTCACCAGTTGGACTTACTGAGAAAAAAAGCTAAAAGAAATAATTTACATGTTTCAGAAATTGCCACCACACCTAAAGGCAAGGTACCTGAATCTCTCTGCGAAGAAAGATTTCTTGCACTCATCACTATACAAATACATGCGATGTAAATTATACACCGCGTCTTCGGGATTTTGGGAAAGACTTGCATGATAATGAAAATACGCCACCAAATTTGAGCTTATATATGTCTTCGTATAAAATGTTTCACAAGTTGGAAAGGACCCAGAAAATATCAAGTGTATACCGTGCTGGTCCAACTCAATTGATTTGTATTTTATCTTTGTTAGAGCTGGGAAGCTATGTCTAATTAATCCACTATTATTGGCAACTATTATTTTTTCTGGCAGAAAATAATTGGAACTTGAGTTCTGTTGTCTGCTGATTGTTTCGCAAATTGTTTAATTACACCATGTGTGTTCACCATTAACAACGCGGTAATTATTGGGATTATAAGGGATGCTTCAAAAGCATATGCTAATCAAGACTTTATTCAAATCTAACATGTAGGACTCCAATATATATATATATATATATATATATATATATATATATATATATATATATATATATATATATATATATATATGTGGGCATTGGAAAAATAAAACAGAATATAAGCAGGACAACAAGCACTGCATTGGTTCACAAAACAGGTCTGTGACTTTGCCTACTCTGGCTAAACCAAGAGGACCGAGCCATACAAGTTTAATGTAATGTGTTGCCGGGGGGGCCCCATGTATAATTAAACTGTTTCTGTGGGCTCCCCCTTGCAAATGCTGCGACACTCACAGGGAATTAGGTGGGGAGAGGGTATTTGAAACACTCACAAGAGGTGAAAATAATATGCCATGCTATAGCCGGGGAAACTGTGACACATACATATTTACAAAAGAAACCCATTTTCACCTGCGTTTTATTCATAGTCGCTTGGTGTAGGGAAACATATTCTATACAACAATATGATTGTACTGTTAGTACTGCGACTGAATATACTGCACTCTATGACACGTTGCCAGTTTCTCCTTGAGATCATGACTACAATACACAAACACACACACACCCCACACACACATCCACTCACTGAGACACACACAGTCACACACACCCACACACACCCCCACACATAAGCCGAGGAGAGTCCAACATAAGTATGTTGGCTGCACCGCTACACACTACCGCTGCACCCTACACAGCAAGGATGTCAGCGCAGCAACACAGTGACCTTCATGAGTCGGCCATGCGGCAGAACCGCGGCGGCGAGGAAGGGGCCGTTTCCAGCACATCAATTATAAGTAAGCGTGATTGACTTGAGGCGACGTGCTGCACGCAAGGTGATGCGGCGGCGTGGGCGTCTGGGAGCTTCTGCACTATTCATGACGCGACCATCTGTTCCTCTCTACCAAAAAAAAAAAACGTCTGGTGTCCGTCCGCACGCCGGCGACCCTCCCCTGGGTGGGCAGTGGGCGCTCCTGCCGACCTTGACCCGACAACAAGCGACCTGAGCATCGTGCTGAAATCTGAAAGCAGAATAACGTATGGCGGCAAACATAATCAGGAGCCGGTGGAACAAGCAGTGTGTGTGTGTATGAGGGAGGGAGTGAAGTGTGTGTGTGTGTGTGAGTGTGTGAGGGGGCATATCAGGGGTGTCCACAGCAATAACAAGGATCAATACTAAAAGTGCCAGGGTTACAGCAGAAAGACACGTCACGGAGGGCTCTGGAAACCAACAGCACACATGAAACATAAATGATGTGCAATAGATGAGATTTCCTCTTCTTTTTTGGCACACATCTCCGAAGAGAAAATTGTATTTTCAAGTATTTCTTTTGCAAATCAATCCGTGTCAAACTAAAAGACCGCTTTTCTACTATAACTCCCTTTAAGCACAAGGGCCTACGACTACTACCGCGACGACAATCTTCCTTCCCCCCCTCTTGATGTTTTCTTTTGGCCCCGGCGCTCAACACGTCGGCGTAGGTGATCAGAACCAGCCAGTGGGTTAATTGAAAGCGTTGGTTTGCACTTCCCTCCGTGTGATGGTAAAGTAAATCAGGGGCCTGATTGAATGTAATATCCAGAGTGAGTATCTGTGATGGGCGCCGAGCGCAATCTGACGGAGGCATCTTATCAGTATGCAAATTGAACAGCTCACTTTGCTCATTATATTAAATGAGCCGCGACTGAATGAGTTTGTCTCAATTATTTCCTTGTGAGCCGGGGCTTGTGTGCGTCGCACACGGAGGTGTTTCAGCGAACCTATTACCGTCGGAGAACCAGGGGTTTAGCTGGTGTGTGCTTCTAGCCTTCTAGCCGCTTGTGTGCCTACGCCTGCGGCATCAGCAACGTAGACACACACGTGCACATACACCTCACACACACACACTCAATCACACACACACACACACACACACACACACACACACACACTGTCTGTAATGTGTATTGGCCCCCCCGGTGGGATGTCAGTGGTAAAGGATGACTAAAAAAAGCCAATGGTATCATTAAAGAATAGAAAGCACAGTAAGGAATAAGGAAAGGCCAAGCTCAACCTTGCTCAGCGTGTTGCTGTAATACTTCTTAGCAGGGGGTGGGAATAAACTGTCTCAAAGTACGGCAGAGGTGTTGGGGAAATAAGACTAACTATAACGCGACAGACAAATGTTAATTTATTTTCAACCGTTGCATTTTTACGTTTTTTTAAGACCTGGGCGGGCGCCGCGGTTCGCAACAACAACAAGAAGGCCTACTTTTAGATTTGCATTTGGGAAAATAGCTTGTTTTCTTTGTTGGTTTATTAATTCATTTATTTAGGGTTAGGGGAAAAACATGTGTCTTTTTAGTATGCTTTAGTATCCACTTGTTAGTATGCTTTTGTGTCCACTTCTTAGTATGCTTTTGTGTCCACTTCTTAGTATGCTTTTGTGTCCACTTCTTAGTATGCTTGAGTATCCACTTTTGAGGACGCATGTTAGCCGTCCGCATTGTGGCATGACACTTGAAATGAAGACAGACAATAAATGGATGAGACAGGTCTGAACGTGTTGTTGTTGGTATCCTGGAGGACGAGACACTTCTCTCTTAGAGCCGCTTCTATTATTTATTGACCATGTTACGTCCGTCCCTTCCAGACATGATCGTGTTGTGTGTATTATTATTTAGTGTGTAGTTTTCAGAGTGTAATCTTTACTTACCCAAACAGTGTAAAGGGTTAGGTAGAGCTCAAACGCTTTTTTTTTTTCTTTCCCCAGACAGCGCTCAAGTTCCCAAACTTCACAAAGACGGACGAAGACGGAGGCAGAGGCGACCATAACAGCGACGCGACTGAGAAGCGCAGCCGTGACACCTCTCGGGTGAGGAAACCGCCAGCTTGATGGGACTTGCCGGTGACCAGAGAAAGAAGGTGACATGCTGTCAAGGCCTGAGAGTCAATCTGGTGCTCCTCTGGGTGGCTTCCTAAAAAAAAAAAAGGAAATGATGATATGTCCACAGGCCACACAGTGTACCGCACACAAACACAGAGGGAACCCAGGGGGCCTAACAGGCAGGAGACCGCTGAAGCCACAAAGTAAAATGAAAGAAAACATGAACTACTGAGCTAAAAAACAAAATATACTTAAACTTATGGGAATTCATATTTTCATAATGAACAAGTTCAGAGCTCACAGTGTAATTCTGCATATTTACAGTCTGTGTTTTCATTTTAACATGCCTCATGTCATACACCGATTAACGTACTGACAAAGAAGTAGCCTACAGATAAAGGTAAAGATAAAGATACACTATAAATGTCCAGAAAACAACCACGCATTGAGTTTGCTGGCATTGTTGAGCTTGACAGCAACACGTATATAACAGCGGCAGACTCAGGCGGTTTGAAGGGAAGGGTCGAAGAAATAAATAACTACTGCACAACAGGGGGGCCCCACCAGCATGCAATAAGCTATGATGCATCATGTTATGTATGATGACAGTTTTAGTCCTTGATTAGGATTAAGATTATGTTGTATGAAACAGAAACTAGTGTGTATCTGTGGATCTGAGGGGATGTACCTCTGTTGACATTTAAAAAAAAAAAGCTTAAGACTTTTTAGCCTAGCTTTCATGTAAGGTGCCTCACCATTCACGGCTGCGCCCTCCTTTCTTTTTGCTTTTCATCCTCTGTTTTTATTCTCCTTATAGGTTTAAATGTGATTTTATATATTTTATTTTTATTGTTTAGGTTTTTACATTTGTTGAATTATTATTATTATTATTATTTTTTTTTTAATTTGCTGAACTCTCTATTGTTGTCTACCTCTGTTTTATTCTGCCATGTGAAGCACTTTGGGCTGCATGTTCTGCATGAAAGGTGCTATATAAATAAAGAAAGTTTGAGTTTGAGTTTGTAGATATACAGAAACATAGAAACTAGTGTATGGATATATAGATATATAGAACCACCGGCTTCATCCCAACATAGGGAACTGTCCTATGGAGGATAACATCCAGATAGTATATAGCACCATCCAGACTACAGTACCGAATAGTCCACCTAACGAACACACAGCCAGACTTCACCTTTTCATCTTCATCTTCAAAGCATCTGGGTTTCATCAAGATGGCTTTGAACCATTGATAACTTTCTCTCACTCGCACATTATTTTTTAAATTCCTATATCGTGAATGCTCAGCCCTGTTATTCTTCAACATGTATAAAGAAAAGAAATCTTCAACGTTTCATAAAGAAATATGATCTCCAAAGTCTTTGTTGACTGTTCAATGGGGTGTATTGTTTTCTGCCCCCATGTGACTGAGATCTGAATGTGACCCGAACGTCCGAGGCGCATCCAAGGGCGTAATTATGCTCTGTTGTGACTCGAAGCGTACGCTAGTCATGTAATCATGTCATGTAATCATGTAAAGAAGTGCTCGCTTACTTTAAAGTTCAATTGCATCTCTTCTATTTAATCTTGTTTCATCTTTAATCGCATTACTACATCAGTGGTGTGTTTTTTCTTGCATGTTTAATTTCATCTTTCTTTGTAGTGTGGTGTGTGGAGTGACACCCCTGCATCTTGTTTGTGTTGAATGCTGTGACACGCTATATAAGATGGCTGTCACAACTGAGCATCAGCTGGTAGTTGGTTGCTGAGCTGCTGAACAAAAGGAAGCAACCCTTTATTTTGTGACCTCTCTCTCCGTCATTACATATGGACATATGCTTGAAAATTAACTTTAAAATAAAATAAAATGATATCCTCTGTTGTGCTGCCTGGACCTCCTCCTAACATTTAGTCTGTATTTACCACCGCGTGGTAGATAGTGCCACCTTTTCACGGCTGTGCCCCTGTCTCTCTCTCTCTCTGGTTTGTGTGTGTGTATGTGTGTGTGTGTTCCTGTCCTGCTGCTTACGGGCTCCTACACACCTGCCTGCGAATCAGCTCATCACCTCGTCAGCCAACACACCTGTCATCCATCAGCTCATCACCCCTCCAGTATATAAACCCCAGCTTTTCTTCCACTCATCGCCAGTTTGTTGTTTCTGCCGTAGTGGCAGCCAGCTACTCGCCTGGCTCACGTTGCTATTTTGATATTCTCTGTGTTCGTTTCCTTGTGTTTTCAACTCGATTAAACGCGCGTTTGTCTCCGGTGCTTCAGGATCCCAGCCAGCCTGTCTACTTGGCCTGTATGTCTGCTAACCTGGCTGCTTTCTTTCACTCTCTCTCACTCACTCACTACTTCCATCAGACACGCCGCCTCGCTGTCTCCATTCATCTCATCTCCTTGGAAGTTCATTGCAATAAATCTGTTAACCGTCTGAGTCTGTGTTCTCAGCCTCGGTCCACCAGTAAAGTAAACCTGAAGATTTTCAGCATTTTGTCCATCGACTATGTTAAAAAGGGACTGTAAATAAATATCACCGTAAATTTTTAATGCAGCCTTTACTCTTGTCTGTGAGGTTCATAACTGGACTGGTCTGGGACCTATTTTATATTTTAATCGTGTGGCGATTAAACCTGACAATGTCACACCAACACATTTAAAGGGCACTTTTATGCTTTTTCTAACAATATTTTAATTATTTAAAAATAATTTTCCCACACGCTGTTTAGTGTTAGGTTTAGGGTTTGGCTCCACATTTACAGTTAAATTAAATTAAAGTTAAAGTAACAAAAACATAAAAGATGTACTTATTTATGCAAATTATGCAAAAATATGTACATTTTAATTTTATTCTGTAATTGACATGTCAATTTATATCAAAACTATTAAAGTTGGTTATTTGCAATTATGTAATCCTTGTATTGAATTTTTTAAAATTGGATTGAACAGTAAGGCAGGCCTATTTTGCAAGGGCACTGTTGCTGCATCCTGGGCTTAGCGCCGCCCAAGACGATTGTGATTGGTTAAAGAAATACAAACAAGAAGGAGCGTGTTTTTCCCCTCTGCCAGAATGATAGTGAGTAGAGCCAGACCTTTCTCCAGCGCTGACACAGCACTAAAACCAGGTGTGGAGATAGGGTTGGCTATGTGAGACTAGATATAGTGTAGCTGTGTATGCTGAGTAATCAGAAATCACAAATTAAATTTCTGATACAGAATACCAAAAATTGAAGTTTCGAACTTCAGAGTAGTCCCCCCTCCCTCCCCCCCCGAATCAGCAAATTTGACACCCAAATGTGACCACTTCATCCCGGTAAACTTGGTCTTCCTCCTTGCAGAGTGGTGGCTGGCAGCGACGGCCGGGAGTTTTCTGGCGTGGCCATTTCATGAAATATGAAACAGGACGGGAGCGGTTGACAGCTATGTCACAAAGCATCAGCGAAGGATGACGGCACCAAAGACCCAGCATGCCTTGCCTGCTGCACTGACATCTCTGCAGCTAATCGGATGGTACAGAGCCCTCGCGGCTGCCGGACCATAAGATGGAAGGGAGGCTCAATAATTCAGCAGGTGCAATATGTCGAGAAAGGCTAGTGCGGCGCCACGCTCACCTGCCCCACTGTATGTGTGTGTTTTTATTGCGCTTTTTTTTAGCTTCTGCAGAGACCAGTGTGAAAAAACATATTTTTCTCAGGGTTAAACCCCCGACCCTGACCCTGTATTAGATCTGGCCTCGGTTGCTCACGATTCGACTCACGGCGTTCTCACAAATGCTGCATGAGTTGACGGGAACACACAAAGAGAAAGTTTTAAATTTGGCGTTTGCACATGTTTCCAGTGTCACCTGCCGTGGTGAGAAACAAAACTCTTGATCTTTACGTTATTTATAAACCAAAAGAATTTGTGATGCATTCGTCAACTGACTCCACTTCGACCCATTTCCACGTAGAGAGAGAGAGAGAGAGAGAGAGAGAGAGAGAGAGAGAGAGAGAGAGAGAGAGAGAGAGAGAGAGAGAGAGAGAGAGAGAGGGGGGGGGGGGGGGGCGAACAGGAAGGGGAGTGTGGCCCCTTGGGCTCCTATATCCTGGCCCTAATGACAGGTGCCAGTGCTGCGCTGAGTTGAAACTGGAGTGGCAGTGTGATGCCTAGGAGTCATCGCTAAAGTTATGAGGGCAATACACAATGCAGGCGGGAAAAAAAAAAAAACATTTCCCATGCAGACCTCGCAACGTTTTTTTTGGGCAACATTCCTGACAGTCTTATAATGAAACACATCCATCTTTGTTGTAATCTTGACAAAAATAATATTTTCTCAGCTTTTCGTCAGTGTTATATTTGCGGGAGAAAATAAATGGATGCGGCTTTATGTTTCAACCGGTTTGAATAGATTACTTATATTATAGATTTTCCTCAAAAAATATTGCTTCAGCCTCAGCTTGCTCCCTGATTAAGTTCTTCTCACCTCTATTTTTGGTACTATATTGACATGAATTAATATGCATAATGCATACAGATCTCTGCAATGCCTGCAATCATTTAAAATCTCACACCCTTGCAACTTAAGACAAGTTGTGCAAATATTTTTCATATTTCGGCATACTGGGTCATGATTTTCTCAATATATTTGTGAGGTCACAAAATGTTCTTGTAACTGCAAACAAACAGCTTTCCCTCTTCAGTTGAAGAGGCAGTCTCGAGTCTAAGTCTAAGGCTCACTGGTTCAATAACAACTGTGACTTTCTCTTCCCATTACCTCTCATGCCCGCACCCCTCTTGTGAATATATGTGGACTTAGATAATTTCTTTCATTAGTATGTTAACCTTCTGCGCACCTACCCGCCAGTCAAACACCTTGTATGTGTCACAATAAGCCTGGTTCAAATTTGGCAATTAAAACCTGTTTGGCATTTACCCCGGTGTTCTGCCAAGAGTTTAGACAAGAGTCACATCCAGATGCCTGAGATCGAAGAAAAAAAGTCAATTGAGGTGGTTTTTATCGTCAATAGCACTTTCACCTCAGTTCTTTTCACCTCTATTTTTGGTACTATATCAACATGCATTAATATGCATAATGCATGCAGATCTCTGCAATGCCTGCAATCATCATTTAAAATACTGGATCATGAGTATGACCTCTTTAGTTGCAGAGCTAAAGGCAGTCTAGAGTCTAAGTCTAAGACTGCTCACTGGTTCAATTACAACTGTGACTACCTCGTCCCATTACCTACCTCTCATGCCCACCCCTCTTGTGAATACATGTGGACTTAGATCATTGCCATTTCTTTCATTAGTATATTACCCTTTTGTGCACCTACCTGCCAGTCAAATACCTTGTATGTGTCAATGTACTTTCACAATAAGCCTGATTCAAATTCGGCAATTAAAACCTGTGTGGCATTCACCCTGGTGTTCTGCCAAGATTTTAGACAACATTTCGGGAAATGGCGTACGTGACTGATGACAGGCAACTTTAAATTATTCCTTCTCCTTCCCTGAATCCATCCATCCATCCTTCCATCCAACCCACTCATCCATCCCTTTCATCTCCCATATTTGGCCTGGGTTTCCACGGGAACCCTTGCTGTGAAATGGCATCTACACCCACCACAGGGGGTTCAGGAGACCAGAATTGCTGTGGATCTTACTTCATCCTGGGGGGAATAATGACCAGAGGAGCCGAAAGCCCCCATTACACATGCTGTATTACCCTGCTATGTATTACTGGTTATCTTCTCTGAAGCCATGACCACAGGAAGAACAGTGGAGACGTGTGGCAGATTCATGGACTTATTTAGTGTAAGATTGTGTTTTATTTGAAAGTTGTTGATTAAAAAAAAAAGCCTTTACAGCTTGGACTCGGCGTGAACAGCAACAAAAGGATCCTCATCTCTGTTGCTGATTTTGAAGTGGGCACGGCCATCATCGCCAACGTTGATCTGCTTGCCGGTGCACCTGCCGCCGTCCTTCTGGCCGGAGATGACATCACAGTATGTGCCGCCCGGCATGCTGGTGTTAAGAGTCACATCCAGATCCCTGAGAGAGAAGAAAAAAGACAATTTATTATTAGGTTATCATTGGTTTAGTATATTTGTATCGCCAATAGTCTCTTCAGATCTGCAGAAACAGACAAACTAAACATGTCATTTGAATATCTATTATATATATACTATCTATTATTTAATGAGCTTTATCTAAGGGAAATCTTATCAAATAATAGATGTTCAAATAACATATTGGTAGTTTAAATATTGACATCACAACGTGAGTCAAACAGATGCGATTTTCTTATTTCCAAAACCAACAGAATCTGCCGTTCTCACCAGTCGTCGTTGTTGAAGACGATGAAACCACGGTTACCGCGTCCGAAGGCTACCTGGTTGCTCTGGTTGTCCCACCAGTTGCCGAGGGGCTGGCCGTTCACCACATTACGAAAGATGGCCATGTTCCTAGCAGGAGGGAAGCCATCGGACGATCATGCTGTGAACTCACATGCACATGAACCACAACTCTAATACATAATATATACCGGTTTATAATCTATAATGTTAATTGTACAATGTTCTAAAAAGGGTATACAAAAAACATCGGTAACCCTTCCTTTTACAGTCCGGTAATAACCAGGTAATTACCTGGTAATTACCTTGTAATTACCAAGTACTTACCAGGTAATTACCCAGTATTTAATTACATATTTATCTGGTAAATACCAACAAGTTACCTGATATTTACTAGATATTTTCCTGACATTTACCAGGTATGTACCCAATAATTACCTGGTAGATATCCTGCAATTGCATATTGTAGACAATAAACCCACTGAATGTGTCTATATGTGACTTTGTAAGGGTGATAATAACTTATATATTTACCTGGTACTTACCAGGTATTTACTCAAAAATGATCGCATATTTACCTGGTAACTACCACTTACCCTAATGTTAATGGGTTTCATATTAGGGTTAAGGTTTGTTATTAGGGTTAGGGTTTCAGAACGGAAGGTCGCAATGACTCAGGACCAAGACTGGCGTGTTCGGCTTCCCCATAAACCATGGGGCAGACATCGGCTCTGAGTCTTTACGATGTTCAGAAAAAAAGTTATTAAAGAAAAACTAACTACCACATACCCTAATGTTAATGGGTTTCATATTAGGGTTAAGGTTTGATATTAGGGTTAAGGTTTCAGAATGGAAAGTCGCAATGACTCAGGACCAATACTGGCGTGTTCGGCTTCCCCATAAACCATGGGGCAGACATCGGCTCTGAGTCTTTACGACCTTCAGAAAAAAAGTTATTCAAGAAAAACAAACAACCACTTACCCTAATGTTAATGGGTTTCATATTAGGGTTAAGGTTTGATATTAGGGTTAGGGTTTCAGAACGGAAGGTCGCAATGACTCAGGACCAAGACTGGCGTGTTCGGCTTCCCCATAAACCATGGGGCAGACATCGGCTCTGAGTCTTTACGACGTTCAGAAAAAAAGTTATTAAAGAAAAACTAACTACCACTTACCCTAATGTTAATTGGTTTGATATTAGGGTTAAGGTTTGATATTAGGGTTAGGGTTTCAGAACGGAAGGTCGCAATGACTCAGGACCAAGACTGGCGTGTTCGGCTTCCCCATAAACCATGGGGCAGACATCGGCTCTGAGTCTTTACGACCTTCAGAAAAAAAGTTATTCAAGAAAAACTAACTACCACTTACCCTAATGTTAATTGGTTTGATATTAGGGTTAAGGTTTGATATTAGCGTTAGGGTTTCAGAACGGAAGGTCGCAATGACTCAGGACCAAGACTGGCGTGTTCGGCTTCCCCATAAACCATGGGGCAGACATCGGCTATGAGTCTTTACAACCTTCAGAAAAAAAGTTATTAAAGAAAAACTAACTACCACTTACCCTAATGTTAATGGGCTTCATATGAGGGTTAAGGGTTGATATTAGGGTTAGGGTTTCAGAACGGAAGGTCGCAATGACTCAGGACCAAGACTGGCGTGTTCGGCTTCCCCATAAACCATGGGGCAGACATCGGCTCTGAGTCTTTACGACCTTCAGAAAAAAAGTTATTCAAGAAAAACTAACTACCACTTACCCTAATGTTAATTGGTTTGATATTAGGGTTAAGGTTTGATATTAGGGTTAGGGTTTCAGAACGGAAGGTCGCAATGACTCAGGACCAAGACTGGCGTGTTCGGCTTCCCCATAAACCATGGCGCAGACATTGGCTATGAGTCTTTACAACCTTCAGAAAAAAAGTTATTCAAGAAAAACTAACTACCACTTACCCTAATGTTAATGGGTTTGATATGAGGGTTAAGGTTTGATATTAGGGTTAGGGTTTCAGAACGGAAGGTCGCAATGTCTCAGGACCAAGACTGGCGTGTTCGGCTTCCCCATAAACCATGGGGCAGACATCGGCTATGAGTCTTTGCAACCTTCAGAAAAAAAGTTATTAAAGAAAAACTAACTACCACTTACCCTAATGTTAATGGGTTTCATATTAGGGTTAAAGTTTGATATTAGGGTTAGGGTTTCAGAACGGAAGGTCGCAATGTCTCAGGACCAAGACTGGCGTGTTCGGCTTCCCCATAAACCATGGGGCAGACATCGGCTATGAGTCTTTACAACCTTCAGAAAAAAAGTTATTCAAGAAAAACTAACTACCACTTACCCTAATGTTAATGGGTTTGATATGAGGGTTAAGGTTTGATATTAGGGTTAGGGTTTCAGAACGGAAGGTCGCAATGACTCAGGACCAAGACTGGCTTGTTCGGCTTCCCCATAAACCATGGGGCAGACATCGGCTCTGAGTCTTTACGACTTTCAGAAAAAAAGTTATTCAAGAAAAACTAACTACCACTTACCCTAATGTTAATGGGTTTCATATTAGGGTTAAGGTTTGATATTAGCGTTAGGGTTTCAGAATGGAAGGTCGCAATGACTCAGGACCAAGACTGGCGTGTTCGGCTTCCCCATAAACCATGGGGCAGACATCGGCTATGAGTCTTTACAACCTTCAGAAAAAAAGTTATTCAAGAAAAACTAACTACCGCTTACCCTAATGTTAATGGGTTTCATATTAGGGTTAAGGTTTGATATTAGGGTTAGGGTTTCAGAACGGAAGGTCGCAATGACTCGGGACCAAGACTGGCGTGTTCGGCTTCCCCATAAACCATGGGGCAGACATCGGCTATGAGTCTTTACGACGTTCAGAAAAAAAGTTATTAAAGAAAAACTAACTACCACTTACCCCAATGTTAATGGGTTTGATATTAGGGTTAAGGGTAACCCTTCCTTTTACAGTCCGGTAATTACCAGGTAATTACCTGGTAATAAGATGTATTTACTAAGTAATAACCAGGTAATTAAATGTAATTACCTTGTAATTACCAAGTACTTACCAGGTAATTACCCAGTATTTAATTACATATTTATCTGGTAAATACCAACAAGTTACCTGATATTTACTAGATATTTTCCTGACATTTACCAGGTATGTACCCAATAATTACCTGGTAGATATCCTGCAATTGCATATTGTAGACAATAAACCCACTGAATGTGTCTATATGTGACTTTGTTAGGGTGATAATAACTTATATATTTACCTGGTACTTACCAGGTATTTACTCAAAAATGATCGCATATTTATCTGGTAACTACCACTTATTTACCTGGTAGTTACCTGATATTTACCTGGTAAATACCAACAAGTTACCCAGTATTTACTAGATATATACTGAAAACTACCAGGTATTTATCCATTACCAATCAACCTGTGTAGTGACAATGAGGGTAGTAATGACTCTGATTTTTACCTGGTAATTACCCAGTATTTACTTGATAACTGGCAACTATACCATGATACCATGTTCAAAACTACACACCCTAATGGGTGGTAGATGATTATAATCTACAATTACCAGGAAAGTAGTTGGTAATATCATTGAAACAAACCATGCTTCCATTTACAGTACAGTTCCACCTTCCTTACAGGGTAACTACTCTGTAAAACTCCGATATCACCCCGATAATTATCAGGGAGATATGGAGTTTTTGCCAGATACCATGTTCAAAACTACACACCCTAATGGGTGGTAGATGATTATAATCTACAATTACCAGGAAAGTAAATACATCTTATTACCAGGTAATTTCCTGGTAATTACCGGACTGTAAAAAGAAGGGTTACCAAAACATCAAGTATATATGCTAAAAAGGGTATTCCGAATTTTTTTTGGCATAGAAGCTGTACCACCTAGTGCCGTATGACAGCACAACTGTTCACTCACTTGATCTGTCTCCACCTGTGCTCACACACCCAGCCGTCTCCGCAGGTCTCGTCTGGGTTAATGGGAACTGGCTTGGTGGTTCCATTGTCAAAGCTGGGAGGACCCACCCAGTCATTCTGGTCCTGATTTGGCGGGATGAATGGATGAATGGATCAGGGGGGTGTAGGGATGGATAATGAAAGAATGAGTTGATGGATGGGTGAGTGAATGGATGGACAAATGAATGAATGAATGCTGGATGGATAATGAA
Organism: Merluccius polli; assembly: GCA_030340625.1. Classification (NCBI taxonomy): domain Eukaryota; kingdom Metazoa; phylum Chordata; class Actinopteri; order Gadiformes; family Merlucciidae; genus Merluccius; species Merluccius polli. The sequence goes on from JAOPHQ010006597.1 coordinate 73,293, forward strand.
AGAATGAGTTGATGGATGGGTGAGTGAATAGATGGAATTGATGGATGAATGGCAAGATGAATGAATACATGAATTAATGGATGGGTCGATTAACGAATGAAGGGATGGAGTGAATTAATGACTGAATGGATGGATTAATGAATGAAAGGATGGAGTGAATTACTGTAATGACTGAATAGATGGATTAATGAATAAAAGGATGGAGTAAATTAATGACTAAATGGATGGATGGATTAATGAACGAAAGGCCGGATGGACGAATTGATGAAAGGATGGATGGATGAATGGGTGAATGGATGAATGAATGAATGACAGAACCAATGTAATGAATGGAGCTGTGCAGATGAATGAGCAGCAGAGGAAATCGGCTCTCAGAATCAAAACATGCATACCTTTCCATTGACAAAGTGGCGGTCCCAGCGGAAACTAGACATCACCCTGGCCACTCCGTAGGGGTGCGCGAGCATGAAGGCCACGGCCATCTTGTGGAGTCTGGGGTCCCAGAAGGTGACGATGGCAGCGCCGCCTGCACCGTGGCCCCTCTGGTTGTCGTGGTTGTCGACGAAGACCAGGGCGTTGCCGTCGGGCATGAAACCCCATCCTTCTCCCCAGGATCTGCGCTCACACAATATCAGCGTTAACAGCAGCTGACAACAGCAACGTCGCTGTTTGCTTTTCCTCATGTTTGTTAAGAGCAGGTAGTATGTGTTTGTAGTTGTTTTTCAAATTGCAAATGGAAAGAATTTTTCATCACATGGAAATGGAAATGAAGACTGTCCTCCCGGCACAGCATTTACACTTGAACTTTAAAAAAGCCTACTTAGTGTAAGACAGCTTCTCCCCGTTCCATTTGCGGAAGATTGTTCCCAGCTTGGCACCGTATTTGAACTCAGTCACTCTTCCAAGATGGAAGTACTCCCTGGCCATAATGGGCTCACCACCAAGATCAATAACCTGAAGGCATGAAAAAACAAAACACACTTGGTTAACGGGTGAAAAAAGGTCTCCCGAATGATTTTCTGTTTCCGCTCAGATTTTTTTTGTTGTTGCCCCTCGCCAAGTTTGCTTTAGAAATCAATCATCCACTGCTTCCACTGGCAAAAACCTGTGCCTTTGGATCGATATCAGGTGCATGTGTATTCATGCGCATGTCATTTATCCAGGAATATTGTGTGTTAAGTTAACCATAAAGAAATCAGAACCGGCATCTCCGCCTCCATTTTATTTTCCATATACCAACTATTTGCATTTTCAACATATGCTTATTTTTTTCGGTTTTTGTGTATTTGTATGCTCCAATAAATGACATATAGGAATGTACACATGTGAAAAGGTGAATGTACAAATGGTTTGTAAAAACCCAAGCCAACAAAATAAGGAGCCGTGCCTCCTGGTAGATGAAGGGCCGGGAGCCACCGGAGAACCAATCGGTGTTGAGGTTGTGCAGGCGGCCGAGAACGGCGGCCAGGTCGCCGGGCCACATGTGCTTGCAGGCGTCCACTCTGAAGCCGGCCACGCCCATGTCGATCAGCTTGTTCATGTATTCGGCCACCTTCCCCCGGACGTAGTCCTTCTCCAGGGCCAGGTCCAACAGACCCACCAGACGGCAGTCACGCACCTGCAGGCGTCAACGCGGAGATATTTGGGTAAAGCCCAAAAAGCCCCTGGTAAACCAGGGTGCTGCTTTAGATAGGACTGTGGCTGTGATGGTTGGTTTAGCTTCCCGGTGCTTACATATATCCTGGACATTATGAAAGGTTATGTTATACTAATATTATGGGAGTCGAATCCAGACCAGCAATACAATAAATACATTACGAGATATACATGAAGGGGCCACGTACTACAGGATATATAATATTGGATTGGACTATTTAGCTTTAGCAGATGATGATAACGCTCTACCTTTGCATTCAAACAGACCCTGTTCTATTCATACCATCAGTGTATTGATCATTTTGTAATTCAAAACATTTTGAAGCAAGCCAATTTGAAATGAAAATCTCCCTTTTTGACGTGAACTCTATGAATAATATAAAACCATCCAAGGTTGCAGCCTTTTGCTCCAGACAAGCACACTTGACATTAACTGGACCTACAAATAACTCATTCATTGGGCATCCATCCCCATAGAGCGTTTAACCCCTCGTCCATTAAATACCTGATAGGCATCCCCGTAGTTCTCGATGTTGCCACTGCCGGTCCTGCACTTGTGGTCGTTGAAGTCCCAATGGGAGAAGGGGACGGTGGGGAAGTCCTTCTTGGGGGCGCTGAACCAGCTGCCACACACAGAGTGGCTGCCCTCCCCCCCACTGGACCCACACATGTGGTTGATCACCGCATCCACATAGATGTTAACCTGCCCGGCAACAGGTGACGGGAGGGGAAAAAGCAGGTTGATTGGTTGATAGACCTTTTTATTGACATTGTTTGTTTGTTTTAACACCAGTATTTTATGTCTTAGCATGTCTTTGAGTACTTAGAAAAGCGCGATATAAAGTGCATTATTATTATTATGTTCTTTTTGTTTTTATTATCATTATTAAGCCGAATCATGTGCATTGGTAGATTCGGAGATTTTTATATTGTTTTATGTGTGTCTATCGACTAGATGCCGTATTATTTTATCGTTTTTTTTTTTACCATTTATTCTAATCCATAAAACAACCTATCAAATATTTTAGTTTCAATGGATATTATCGAGCATAAAACATGATGGTATTATATTTTACAATAGGTGCTCAGTGTGTGAAGGGTCATAAAGCTGAGGCCAAGGAGGTGCGCGATATGAAACAAAACACTCAAATGTAATGCGTAGTTATTCGTGGTTATATTTCACCCCGACGTTGTTGCATCTGGTGATCATGTCTCTCAGCTCGCTCTCGGTGCCGGAGCGCGAACACAGGTTGAAGCTGATGGGCTGATATCTCTCCCACCAGGGCCGCCATGGGCTGGTCAGCAGAATGTTCTCATGAGGAGGGGAGATCTGAAGCACACAGCAAATAGTATATACTATTAAAGCCACAACAAATAGTACATACTATGAAAGCCACAACAAATAGTATATACTATGAAAGCCACAACAAATAGTATATACTATGAAAGCCACGCTCCACAACCAGCATGTTCAGGGAAAGCCATAAACCATCAGAAACCAAACCAGGCATCTACCTTCCTATTGTATATACTTCCTATTGTATATATCTTATCAACAATATATATAATTGTAGAAAACAACATCCTAATAATAACATCATTGCTGCACTTCAATCTATTTTGTCCAAGCAACATCTTTGTTTTATATCCAGATATAACAAAATAGATACAGGCCTGCTTTAAAAACAATGTGTGACTTTTTTGTGATTTCTGTGAAGGGATATGCAGGTGTACATCAGAAAGTTCAAGTACGTTAAAAAAAAATATATATATAGCAAAGCCACTGACAAAAACAGCCATCATAGAACATCATGAAAATATATTGACAAAATGAAATGCCAATGTAGAATTCGGCCTATGCGTCATCATTGATAGCCTATACCATGATATTCAGATAGGCCTGCTGCCACATTATAAACTCCAGGCTGAACAGCCACACCAGATGTCCCCACGCCGGTATACCTGAACTCCTGCGTAGCCATTGGGGGCCAAGAAGCGCTCGCACTCCACGGCCACGTCCTCCCAGCGCCACTCGAACAGGTGGACGATGGCCGTCCGGCCGTGCTTGGCGTGGGGGTCGTGCTGGGCGGCCCCCGGCCCCAGGAGGGCCAACAACAGGATGAACAACTTCATGGTGTCCAACCGGAGGAGACAGTGTTATTTGGTATAGCGCAGGGCTGCGCTGCTCAGGCTTTTTATACTTGCAGGCTTTTGGAGTCCGACCAATTAGGAGCCCGGCGAGTATCAATACCTCGCTTGCTGAGCAACTGTGTTCACTCATGTTCTTCTCAGGGTCCCCTGGTTACTAACTTATTTCTGTTTGACGAGCAGAGGCGGGAAACTGATGTAAGATATGGGAAACAAGCCCAATGTTTTTGTGTTTCCAGTTCCTACAAACAAATACATTAAACTATGTATATATATATATATATTTCACTTTACACTTGATGTATTCTTATTATTCTTCTGCTTTCTCAGTTTTTGTTTTTGTTTTAGGTTTCTCTTTTTTTAATGAATGCAAAAACAATGACATCTTTATTTAGGTATTTTTT
>JAOPHQ010006597.1:80000-116989 GCA_030340625.1 Merluccius polli
AAAGTCATGAGGACTTGTAAGTGTGCTGACCTGTTTTTTAATATTTCCATATATAGGCCCACCGACGTACTCCAGTGCTGCTCCTTGGAGCAAGGCCCCCCCTGTACCCCCCCCCCCCCCCCCCCCCCACACACACACACACACACACACACACACATACACACACACACACACACACACACACACACACACACACACACACACACACACACACACACACACACACCTTAATGCCAGCGGCGGCGGCCCCACCCCTGCAGAGACTTCAGTCACATGGTCTCACAGGACCTGACACACACAGGGAAACGGTTCTGGATCACTTCCCTCGGTGAACCCTCTCTGAGTTGCCTTCATGTAAATGTCCAGGAGCCAGACAACTTTATGGTTGGAAAGAAAAAAAAACACACACACACACACACACACACACACACACACACACACACACACACACACACACACACACACACCCACACACACACACACACACACACACACACACACATGCCTGCCAGGGGTGAGTGCCACCATGAAGTGCTAGCAGAAATGGTGTCATTTACAATAGGATCTTTTGTTATATTTTTTATATTTAATTTAGTAGCAACACTATGAAACGGTGAGAGGGGGGTTGAGGATAAACTACGACATTGTTCTGCTGTTTCTTGGTCTGTTTGAGTATTTTATAATAATTATGTAGCTCAGGACCTGAGTGCCACTTTGCGAGGGGCTAATATGGAAATGGAGACCGTGAGTACAAATTTCGACAAACACAAACCCTTTATTTATACAAACGATTCATTCATTCATTTATGAATGTATTTATTTTACGGATTTTACTCATTGGTATTGTAAATGGTTTATGATTTCTCAAATGCCACACCAACAGAGGTTTATTTTCAAATAAAACCTACAAAATAATTCAAATGACAAAAAGAAAAAGAAAATTAAAAACGAAAAGGACAACAAGGATATAATATAATATACATTACAATGTTCAGCATGCTATGATATGACGATGGAGCCAATATGTCATACAGGTGACAGAGTAACCCACAGGGCTAATCTGGGTCTGGGCGGTGTGTGTCGTCACGCCATCTTGTGCCTCAGACACCTTCCTCACCAGCTGCTTTATTTCATGCAGAAAGATTTATTTTTTATCTCCACTGACTTTTCTTCAGACACGTCTAAGACCGCCTGAGTCCTTTTGTCTGAGCTTCTCGGTGCAAACCATCTGCCCTTTGGGTTGACATTCTGTACAATAGTGCAGTTCGGTGTATTGTAATGCAAAATGTAATTTGACGCTACCAAAATTAAAATTACAATTGCTCCCCTGCTCAGTATGTATTGATTCCCAGCTATAAAATGAAATGGGTTAAAAGGATATCTGTTTCGTATTCTCGTCATCGTTTCATTATAATGTAACAACATTTTTTTTTTTACACTGAATGAACTTGAACTAACATGAAGGTGAACTCTTGCTTCTAATTAACATATTTTTCATCATCATCATATTGCAACTACTACCTCACATTTCAAAATACTTAAAATAATAACGACATAGCGCGGCCCTTTGTTCGGTATGTGGGTTGTAAAGCTATTTCCGGAGGAACGTGATATGCTTCCACATATTAGCCTATCCTGACAACAATTAACCCCCTCAATATGACAGGAGCTCTATAATGATCTTCTTTGCATTACGGGATTAATTATTAATAGCACAATTTGCATGCAACGTGTAACCACTAAATGGTTCTTTGATGTACTAGATGTCAGGCCGCGATGTTAGCTGTGAGATGATGACTTTGTGAAGATGCTCGATGTTTTGTGTTTATTTAGGTAACTTGCTGAAGTCTTTTCAGCATATGTTATTCACAGACAACATGCTATGTTATACTGTATATATCAGATATATATATATATATATATATATATATATATATATATATATATATATATATGTATATATATATATATATATATATATATATCAGGTTATAGGTGATATATAGCAAAAATATTTAAATAAAGATTTAAGATCAAAGACTGATGACTTGCAGCAAACCTGCAGCACCTATGATATAGTATAAAGCATATGGCGCCCTCTGCTGACCATAAGGCACACACTGCATCACTAGAGAGTCCTCTTCTCTGCACTTTGGATCCCTTTCAACCTTTGGGAAACGACTTCATTACAGAAAAACAACCCTTTTCAAACCCTCTTCAAATGTAGAAACCTCGCCGCCATGGTGGCGTCGTTTGTAACGGGACGTACCTAACACTGGAGCAACTCTGCATGTGTCTGACGATGAATCACAGGTCTCTCTCCGGGTCTCCGGAGGGATGAGGAGGAGGAGGAGGAGGAAGCGGCATCATCTCCACAGGAGCGTTTCGTCACCACGGCACAAGTCAAAAGCCAAAAAGCCACGGGGTCTGCTGCATACTTGCCTTTTCCCCCACGGGTCTTCCTCTCCTCAGTGTTTCCACTCCGACTGGGCCAGGCAGGGGGCTCATTTCCCGGCCGAGGGACAGCATGGAGCCATACCTCCGGAGGGGATGAAGGGACGTTTTCGAGGGGGGGACAAAGCACCTCTTTCATGGCCCGGTCTGGGTAAAGGCAGGTGAGGAGGGGAGACTTGACCCCCACCCCCCTCCAGCACCACATCTCCTAACAGCTCTGTCATGGGAAAGTGTGGGAAAACGGAGGGGAAATGTGTGCAGTCGTCGGTCGGTGGGTGTGTTTGGCATACATGCAGACGAATGGTATGGGAGAGAGACACAGAGAGAAGGGGAGAGAGAGAGAGAGAGAGAGAGAGAGAGAGAGAGAGAGAGAGAGAGAGAGAGAGAGAGAGACACACATGGGGAAAGACCTAAAGACTATAGGATTTCTATGGATGAAAAGAGAGAGGAGGGGGGGGGGTTATAGGAGAGAAGAAAGACAGACAGAGAGAGAGAGAGAGAGAGAGAGAGAGAGAGACTGAGACAGAGACATGGGGAAAGACTAAAAGCTATAGGATTTCTATGGATGAAAAGCGAGAGAGAGAGAGAGAGAGCAAACAAAAGTATATTGGGTGAGGCTGAATAAGGTGAATTATATAAATAGATAGAAATGAGGGATGGACAGAAAGAGAGACAGAGACACAGAGAGAGGTGGGTGCCGCTCAGCCCTAAACACACACACGCATGACATCACCACAGGCACAAAGCATGCTGGGGTTATTTTTAAACGAGTGATCTCCACCCAAGGCGTATTGACGGTGAATCAAGAATCCCGTTATGCGCGGTAAAGACCGCTAAACGGTGGAGGGAGATGTGTTTGTCTCGTTCCGCAGACGAGCGGCGGTCGCATGAGCAACTCTTTCTACACCTGGGCTGCAATCAGTGACACTACATTAAGGCACACTCTGTATAGTCTGTTTCTGTATAACGGCCTATTGCTGGAAAGTCGGAAAAAAATAAAACACATTTTTCCACTCTCGTGAATAATTGTGTTTTCTACGAGAGGGGGGGAGGGCGGGCCGGGGGGGAGGATGGGATGGGATGGGATGGAGGGCGTCTCTCTAGGTGCGCAGGGCCTGTACCAGCGAGCAGAAAGTCAGTAAGCCCTGTAAAGTAGGAAGAAATCCTCCGGCTCTTCTAATGGAAAGTTTCAGCGCTGGCTTCCTCCGCTTTTTTTTTTTTCTTTTTCTTTTTCTTCTTCTTCTTCCTTTTTATTTCTGTCTTTTTTTTCTTCTTCTTCTTCCCCCCTGGATGATATGTTGTGCAGATGTTGGGAAAAGATTTCCATCTCAGTGCAAAGAATAACAGGGGCGGGCGGAAGTCCTCCAGGAGATTTTCACGGTCTAAGACTCGCTAACACACACGCACACACACACACACACGCACACACCCACAGCATTTTGCGAGGGCTTGTTTATTTTGGGACATGCTTCCCCACATTTAGACAATTAGTGGAACACATGCACATTGTAATCCATCACTGGCACAGACTTTGCAGAGTCCATAGCATGGACACACAGCGCTCCACAATTCGTCAAATGTGCAATCGATGGCGTTTCAGCGTCCGAGTGGCGTGTACAACACTATATAACCGCGGATGAGCGAAGACCGCGGTCGACTGCTATTGTACAGTATCACCCCTTAGGGTCGACCCCTTCCCACGGTGTTACTCCCCCTAAACTCTTAAATAACCTACAAATCTTATGTGCTCCTACTTTGTAACGAGATCCATGACAGCTATTTTAATTGAGACTATCTATAGTGTGTAAGACACTGGAGCGAGCGTTAATAAGACATATAATATAGGGGAGCCTCGGCCCTCTCTGCGCTCGCTCCCCCCCGCGCGACTGGAAAGTTGTCCGCGAAGAAAAAAAAAGGGGGGAAGAAAAAGAAGAAAAAAAAAATTACAGATGGAGTCAATTTTATGATCCTCTTTCACAGTAGTCAGCGGGAAATTAAAGCTTTGCTTTCATGGTACCGAGCCGAGCTGCAAGTTTTAACTGTGAGGAACATTCCCCAGCCGGCGCGGAGCGACGCCGCTTTTTTCGAGGCCCCGCTTTCAAACGGTTTGACGTCTCCTCCTGCTATGCCTCTTCGGCGGGCTACTGTTGACACATCAGAAACTAAGGGAACTAAAGGGTGTTTAGGGTTATATATATACCTCCTGGTTTCAGGGGGCTAAATCAGAGCCGCCGCCCCCTTTTTAGCCGCAACGACCGCGGGGTTTTCTGCCGTTTTGTGCGGTTTTAAATCGACACACGTGCGAAAAAGCGGCACGAACCTGTGGGCACATTTGACTTCCCAAGCATAGCAAGTCATAGCCTTCAGCAAACGACGTAAGTGGGTTTTTTTGTGAAGCGCCCCCCCCTACCTACCAATGCCCGGCTTGCGTTCACCCACCTTTTTCCAACCAGCCTGACAGTCAGGAGTCTCTCTCGCAACCGACTCGTCTCGTCTCTTTTCCATGATATCACCCCTGGCTTTGAGGTGCAGGGAGCAGACTATGATTTTTGTGTTATGTGTTTTTTTCCCCTCACCTTTAAAGGAGAGAGAGAGAGGGGGGTGGAGGGGAGGTGGAAATTGCTCAACACGCACAGCAGCCGAGGGTAGGCAGGGTAGCAGCAGCGCAGTTCAAATAGCGCCGCGTCAGCCGGGGCCCCCCGCTTTCATCGGCCCGAACGCCACGGCCGTCCACTCTGAATTCGCGGCCCCTGCGTCTGGCCCCGCAGATAAGAGACAATCTCCGGTATCTCTCTCTCTCTTCCCTCGCACACTGCGGGTTACCTTGTTATAGCTGGTGCGGCAGGGTACCCACCCCTCTTATATATATATATATATATATATATCAAAAAATGTTTCCCAGATGATGAGATGGTGAACTCTGTGGACGTCGAGCACACACACACACACACACACACACACGGCGAGCGGTGGGAGGGGGGGGGGGGGGGGGGGGGAGGGGCCCCGTGGGACCGCGGGGGCGAAGAGAACGATACCTGCTGCACGTTTTAATTGGCAAGCAAGCAAGCTAGCAAAGCCGGGGCCCGCGAAGCACCCTCGCAACCGCCGCCGCCGCCGCCGCCGTCTGTGAAAAATAGATGAACATCCTTGGCAAACGGTGGCAATGTGCTCGACAGATGTCTGTCTGCGGCACAGGAGCTAGCTAAACATCACCTAAACCGACCAACCTTTTCCTTTTTTTTCTTTTTTTTTTTTGGGTGTATCAAGTCTTCCCTCGAGAAAAAAAAAATAGCAACCCGGTCTTTAAAGGGGATAGGGCCTAAGGTATATACCGTGATCTGCAGCGTCTTCAACAGCATGCGGTATAATAACAGGTTGTGGGCTATGTAGTGTGTGTGTGTGTGTGTGTGTGTGCAATTAAGAGTGCGAAGATATGCCCGCCCGCATGGCTTGCTGCACGAAAAATAATTTCCAGTCAAGTGTATTTGTCTAGCTCTTCAACACAATCGCAGTCTCGGGGGCCTCACACAGGTCCATTATTCAATTGTTATGAGACAACACAGCCTGGCTATGCCTCAGCCCCCCCCCCCCCCCCCCCCCTAGACAGACACAAGGAGACGCTCCCAAAGGAGCCGAGTGGGTAAAAAGGAAAGAAGGAAACATAATGAGGGCGCAGCTGGTCGTGGCGGGACGGCAACAGGTAAAAGCAGTTACGTGTCTTTTTGTCCTTTTTTTATTGCAGACGCGCCGCACACTGCAGCCACCACTTTGGTCTCTGAGAGACTTTATTTGTTCTGGGCTATGGAGGGTAGAGCCCCAAGCCCACGGGCGCTGCGTGTCCAAGATCCTGTCATCGGTGGGCCGCCGGCCCGCGCTCAATGCCACAACGGTAGCCAAGCATTACCTCCCGCTCCGAAGGCCTGGCACACACACACACACACACACGCACACACATCTCATGAGAAGGGGGGGACCACTTTGAGTTTTTTGAACAATGCATTGTTCAAAATGTATAACGATTTTCATAGTGAGACAAACATTCAGGACAGTATTGCGAAACATCATTGACAAAAACATTACCACGGCCAAATAACTCAACACAACAATGTACGCACATTCTCCTCTCTGCTTCATACCCAACCTCTCATCACTTAAACATTTCCCGTTTTCCTCAGCAGCCCTCGCAGCGTTTCAGGGCATATCCTAACATAACATATTTTCGACGCTGGCAATCTTCACGTCGCAAATACCGAAGCTTTACCGCGCTATCGAGGTGAACATTTTTTTGTAACCCCGCAGTGCGCCTTTAGAAAGAGGAACGCCACGGGAAAAAAAAAAGAAGTCTTAAAAAAAAGCACCGGCACTTTTGTTAGCATGAAGTGTGATTGATGGCCGACGTGGGGATGGGGGGGATGGGGGGGGACAACACGCCGCAAATCCTCTGACTCTTACTTTCATTTCGCCTACTTTACTGGGGTGCCAGGCTGGCTTACACACACATGGAGTATTAATTAAGGAACAAAGCTCCTTCTCTTTTGCTCGCTCACTTTTTCTCGCTGTCTCTCTCTCTCGCTCTCTTTCTCTCTCTCTGGCTCTTTTTTTTCTTGTCTCATTTCATCTCAGAAGGGGGAGATGGAGGAGTACAAGAAATGAGGAGGAGGTAGAAAGAGAGAGAGAGAGAGAGAGAGACAGAGAGAGGGTGTGTGTCAGAGAGAGAATGGGTTAAAAGTGCTGAGAGAAGCCAGTGGCATATTGAAGTGTGTTCAACCCAGTTTCCCCACTGGAGACATGGCGTGCTGCTTTGGGGTATGTTTCAGGTTTCAGCACAGCCGTGCCGCGCGGAGGTACATCTGTCTCAGGGAGCTCAAGAAGAGGCTTTTTTGTAATGCACCTCGAGCGCCTCTGATTTATTCCCCGTTCTTTATTGACTTGCGGTCTCGTTTTTTAGACCCGCAGTTTACCCTAATGAGCAAAATGTGTTTGCTTAGTTCCGCCTCGTCGTTTTCGTCAAGGAAATAGGGTTTTTAGACGGTGATGTTTAGGTGTTGAGGTATGCTATCTGGTCTGGACTTCTTGAGCCTCACCCACGCACACACACACACACACACACACACACAGAAACACACTCACACACGTGCTGAATCCTTGAAGTGAAGATGAGGATTGTTCAGCATATTCAGGAAGTTCATGTTGGAAAACGTCCACGACGCATTCTGGAAAGACATTTTTCCCAGGACCCTCGGCTAAGTTCAGAGAGTTTATAGTTGGAGCGAGCATTACCCTGTCTGACCCTTTCTTTAGGCCGTCTCTCTCATCTACACACGTTCACCTTTAAACTGTGTAAACTGCAAGGTCACCCCGGGTGGCCCGTGTTACGCCCCTTGAACCCCCCCCATATCTATTCTTGTCTAAGTGAAGTTGCTTTTTTTTGTGGTTAAAGTCCTACTGCTAAAGTCCTATTTAAAGTCCTTGAAGCACTTTGAACTGCAGCTCTGAATTTCCACCACTAGGGGGCGCCCTCGAAACTCGCGCCGTGCGTCACATTGCTCCTCGGTGCCCATCCCGTTAACCAGTGACTCCGTGGGTGCAGTCTGGAAGTGGTCAGTGCGTTTATTGGCTGTATAAACTCAAGTGCTTTTTTTTCTTTCTCTCTCGCCGGGATGTTTGTCCATGCACAGCAATCTAGTTAGTGGCCGCACCTGAGAGGTTGTGCAGACAGGGGCTGCCTGCACACCCCCCCCCCCTTCAAATGAACCCTATATCCTACACTGCACCATGTATGTGGGTCATCTGTGTGGGTCACAACATGTGTGTGTGTGTGTGTGTGTGCGTGCGTGTGAGTGTGCATGCATGAACTGAATGCGCGTGCATGTCATCGCTTTTTTAATCAAAATGTTCACAATCCTGTACACTTTCCGTGTTATTTCAGTAGTAAATCATGCCATAAAAAAAAAAAAAACGACGTGTCACTGAGTTCTGCTGACTTTCAAAATGTGCCTGAAGTTCAAGGCGCTCACACACGCTCAGAGCCAACCCCTATAATCCCGGGGCATTATTAAGTTTATGTAGGGACATAGCTGGGAGAAAGTGAGTGCACCAGCAGCGGCCCGTCTGTATTAGCTTGCAGCATGAAGTCAGCCCTGATGATGACGACATGTTTGTAGTTCCACTGAGCATGCTCGCCGTTTCATGGGGTTCATTTGTCAAGTCGGGGTGGTTTCTTTCTCGCGTCGAAGGTCTTTTTTTTTTCAATTTAATTTATTCGTTTTATTTTTCCTCATCCCTCATTTCGGGTTCGTCGCTGTCGAAGGATGAAATTGTTGTTGACGTAAGAATCACATTTTTCTGCTTAAAGCTCTCTACCGAAAACAAAGTTAGACTTGTGGCTTTTCGTTTCACGCTCCTTCTCCGATACCCGACACTATTTCTCAGCCCACTTTCACCAAACAGATGTCTAGAAAGTATAGCTTCTAACTCTGTCTGTGGTTATTTGCACGTATGTGTGCGTGTGTATGTATGTGTATTTGTGTGTGTGTCTGCGTGCGTAATGTGCATGTGTGTGTCACGACGTACCAGTGAGCATGAGAGAGGCGTACAGAGGCGTGTACGGGTGTGGATTTGCTCGAAAGGTTTATGCATATGTGATTTTCGATGTTAAATTTGTACCAAGGCATCAATTTGGTGAGCTGCCCTGGTCCTGCTCGCCAGTAATAAACATCTATTCTGGTTCCCTCCACTGCATGCTCACCGCACGCAAACATGTGGCGGCCGCCCGCCCTGTGCCACCAAAAGTAGCATCCTATATGCGCACGCCGACGATCAGTGTTATGGGCTGAAAGATGTGTAATCCAGGGACCACAACCTGGTGCCTTGGGAGCCATTACTGGGACCAAATAGACTCAAGGGACTTTTTTTTCTGAATGGCCTTCAGGATCTTACATTCAATTAACTTAGCGCTGTGTCATCACATGCAGCGCAGCACCTCCAGGCCCACCAGAGATAATTTGAAAAAAGACGTCTTTTTTGACCAATTCAGCCTGGATTTTGTTGTAAGTAGATCAGTGGAAATGCTATTAATAAAGAATGATTCAAGAAGTAATCTTTGCCCTAAAGAAAATCCACAATATTGTTGACCTATAAACCCAAAAATGCAGATACTGCACTCTGCCTTTGTATTAGTATGACTTAATATATATAGGCAATACAACGGTTAGTTGTATTGCCTTCAGATATCTTGTTTTTTTATTGTCTTTGACCTTTTTTTCTATTTGTTACAACTTTCTATTTGTTGGTCTTATATGTTTAAAAAGTTTAGATTGTGAGATTATCATTATCATCTTCAACAACAGCTTCATCTCCATCACTCCACCGGTGACGTATATAGGCAGACCGCAGTATCTACATGGGGAAACTGCAGTTACTGCGGTCTGCCTGGGTTTGTAGTCCAATTTTTTAGAGACTTTGTCACAGGACATAAGATAAAACATATCCAAGTTTTGAGTCATAAATCAATTTCACCAAAAGTCATAGTTACTGCGGTTTTACTTTGTAGGGCAGGGCTGTGTCGTTGGGTTCACCAGAGACAGTTTGCTAGGCGAGACACTGTGTTGCTGGGTTTCACCAGAGACGGTTTGTTAGGTGAGACACTGTGTTGCTGGGTTTCACCAGAGACGGTTTGTTAGCTGAGACACTGTGTTGCTGGGTTTCACCAGAGACGGTTTGTTAGCTGAGACACTGTGTTGCTGGGTTTCACCAGAGACAGTTTGTTAGGTGAGACACTGTGTTGCTGGGTTTCACCAGAGACAGTTTGTTAGGTGAGACACTGTGTTGCTGGGTTTCACCAGAGACAGTTTGTTAGGCGAGAAACTGTGTTGCTGGGATTTACCAGAGACAGTTTGTTAGGTGAGACACTGTGTTGCTGGGATTCACCAGAGACAGTTTGTTAGGTGAGACACTGTGTTGCTGGGATTCACCAGAGACAGTTTGTTAGGTGAGACACTGTGTTGCTGGGTTTCACCAGAGACAGTTTGTTTGGCGAGACACTGTGTTGCTGGGATTCACCAGAGACACTTTGTTAGGCGAGAAACTGTGTTGCTGGGTTTCACCAGAGACAGTTTGTTAGGTGAGACACTGTGTTGCTGGGATTCACCACAGACAGGTTGTTAGGCGAGACACTGTGTTGCTGGGTTTCACCAGATTGGTTTAATCCCTAACTGATATTTGATCTTGGATTTCAGAGTTTGTAGCCATTTTAATTCAAAATGAAATAATATTGTGCAATTCAGCGTATCAAAATTCAAAACATTTGGTCATTTGTTTCTCTCTTTGAAACACACATGTACACTATTTTATTTATTTTATTTTATTTTTACAATATAGCTGATAATAGCCGAGTATAGTCCATAACGAATAGAAAATCACATTGAATGTGGACCACAACATTGAAAAAAATAAAGAAAAAGCACAAAAAGCGTCTTCTCATCTTCTATAAATAAGTGATGCCTTCAGAGTCGAACGCATCATGTTGTCGCTAATAAGCTGTTGCGATAACCACCACATTAAAACCTCTCACTGGCCTGAAGTGTTGCGCAATGTGATTGAAACTGTGTTCTGTAATACTAATTATCATACAGTCATGTTACATTTGTTCATGCGTGTGCAGTTAAGTGTCGCCGGACCTCCGCGCGGTTTTCTCCAACACTTTTTATTTTCCAGTCAGAGATATTCACCTCTTCCTCCTTGTACCCACATAAAATGTATTGTAAACACACCGCATGCGCATGTTTTCCGAATCAATCCGCATCGAGACGGAAACTACAATCTGAAATCAATCAAGGCGGCCGGTCTCGGGGCCTGGACCCGCGCCTGGACCCCGCGCCTGCAGGCTCCTTGTTGCAGATCTCTGTACCAGTTGACAGGAAAAATGAAACATATAGGAAAAAAATGCTACCTGCACACTGTGGCTAACGCTCTGCTGTCTTTGGAAACAGTGACACTCCTATTGGGGGAAATGAGTCCACATGCGGGAATGTACTCTGCTTCTCTCTCTCCCCCCCTGCTTAAGTGATTCCAGACGCGCTCCTCCTGCTATCGGGTTTGCGGGCGTGTGTGTGTGTGTGTGTGTGTGTGTGTGTGTGTGTGTGTGTGTGTGAGAGAGAGACACACAGAGAGAGGGAGTGTGGTTGTGTGTGTGTCCTTGCTGTGTCCGACACGCAGTGAGACACACATTTGCTGATGTGGTTGCACGTGCGGGGGGGCACACCCACGCAGGCTCACACACTTGCATGTGCTCTCTCTCTCTCTCTCTCTCTCTCTCTCTCTCTCTCTCTCTCTCTCTCTCTCTTAATAAGCTTGGCAATAAGCTTTATTGGCACAACTGTGTTGCCAAATAATTCAGAGATATAGATTGAGATAGATACATTGCTGAAACACTTTAATGGTGTTGATTTGTATACGTGTGTCCCTGTGTTTGTCTGTATGTGTGCCTCTCTCTCTCTCTCTCTCTGTGTCTCCCACCCCCCACACACTCCCCACACACCTAAACAGCCAAGGCCGTGCTGAGCGGAGGCAGCCGCTGCAAGGCGTCACGCAGCATCACTTGTCAGGGAGGGGCGTACTGGCCGAGGGCCAGAGGGGACCATCTGAGAGAGAGAGAGAGAGAGAGAGAGAGAGAGAGAGAGAGAGAGAGAGAGAGAGAGAGAGAGAGAGAGAGAGAAAGAGGGAGAGCGAGAGACACACACACACACACACACACACACACACACACATGCAGGTCAACAGTGCTAACGTAACGTAAACCCAGCTGCTCCGGGCCGACTCCGGCTCCGTTTGATTCTCCATTCAAAGCGCTGCGGCGCGGACCCCTCCCCTCCTCTCCTCATCTCCTCTCCTCCTCTCCTTACCTCCCCTCCTCTCTCCCCCTCTCCTCCCTCCTCTCCTCTCCTACCCTCCTAACCCTTCTACCCTCCTCTCCTCCTCCTCCTCCACCTCTGGAAAAAGAGAGGCAATGAATCAATGTCAGTCAGACATGTTTATAATGGTCTTTGATATTACTGCAGGCAGGGCTAGCCGACCGGACCTTCAACCCCCCCCCCCCCCCCACACACACACACACACATACACACACACACACACATACACCTCCGACTCACCCTTCCCCAGCTCCTCCTCCTCCTCCTCCTCTACACCTTCAACCCCTTCACACACACACACGGCCCAGGAGTCGGCTCCCTGACAGCCAGATGCTGGGAGTTAACACACACACACACACACACACACACACAATGCCAAGGTGCGCTCTACCGCTTCACAGCGAGAGAGCGGGTGCAACGAAAAGAAGAAGTCATCGCCGGCGAATGTGTTGTGTTGAACCCACGCCGGCGCAACTGTGACATAAATAACACGTGTCATGCGTTCCCCTCGGGGGAATAAAAGGCGGAAAAGAAAAAGGGAAATGTTTGGGTATTAGGGCCTATATATCGTGTACCATCTGTCCAGACGGTAAATGGGTCGTGTTTTAAACAGCCACTGGGATAGTGCGTTCACGGCGAATGAGTAGGAACGGAACGGGGGGTCGGATAGGGAACATGATTTGTCTTTTACTGTAATGGCATGGGGACTATGAGTGTGTGTGTGTTTGAGGGGGGGGGGGGGCGAACGAACAGGCCCCGGCGAACACCGGGAACCCGCGCAGTGGAAACAGTTTTTGCTCTATACTTACTCGCTAACCACCGTGTCGGAAAGCGGCCAATCCATACACTGGGAGAGAGAGGAGAGGCGGGCGGTAGGTAGTGGCGGCGGTGGTGTTGGTGGAAGATGTGACAGGTCTGATGTACAAAGAGAAACCTCCAATGTCAAACATCTGCCCAGGTTGTGTGCTACGAATACAAACGCTCACCTCTCTTTATAGGGGGGAGGCCCCGCGAGGATGGGAGAGAGCGGATCTTGTATCCGAGAGCCGTTGTTGTGATTGAAAATGTCCCGTCCGCCGATCAGGGGTTTTTATGTAGCGTGGCGGCGGCGGGGGCTCCCCGTCGTCGAGTTCAGCTCACAGCATCCTCAGACATGCTTTTGAGCACAACACCCCCCCCCCCCCCCCCCCCCCCCTCCCACCTCAAGTAATCAACGTCATCTGGGTCTCCAAGTACAACGTCTGGCATCCACTTGTCCCGGACCGGCTCTTCCATTTAGCCATGCGAGGCGTAATGGAGAGAGAATCGAAACGTGCCAATGTGGTTTACGTTTGGCAGCGGGCGGACATCTTCTTTTAATCCCCCAACGTATTCCTATTGATGAGTCGGGGGAAGCTGACGTTTACTTTGGACACGAACGAGACAACGTTGAGCCATGACATTTGGCAGCGGGCCGCGAAGCTTTAGCGACGACGGGAGCACTTCATTACCTTTTTATTGTGTTTTCCCTTCTTCTTCTTCCGAGAATGTGTTTTTTTTCTTTATTTATTGGGGAGGCCGACGGGAGATTGTACCGTTTTTACGGTCAAAGTATGTCAGCCTAATAGTAGTGGTGCAAAATACTGTGTTTCTGCACTGAAATGGCGGCGGGTTTTAGCGTTTTAACTCGGCCCTGAGGCGTTCGTTCGGCTCATCATGCTCACAATCTGTTTAACATAACGGCAATACTGGAGAATTAAACAAGAATCCTCCAGTCGTCAGGATATGCCACGAACTGCCGCAAAGTTTATATCCAGCAAATTGATCCCAAATCAACATTTTCCCTTTAGCAAACTTGGAGAGTTGGACATCGTTTTTTTTTTTTTTGGTGTGAATGCGCAACAAAAAAAAAAAAACTAGAATAAAAAACATCGATTCCAGAGTATTCGCTCAGGAGCCAAGTCCTGATTTGAATCTCAAACGCAGCTTGATCAGCGACAGTTGCCAGACCAAGGCTTTGGCTACCACTCCGCGTCCAGGTTGCGTTTCATTTTTTTCTGCTCTTTCGTCTGTTGTCTGTGTTTACGAAGATAATCACATTGAGGATGAGCTAAGGGTACTCGCAAAAGGATCAAAAAGAAAGACATAAACGGTGCGGTCAAACAACATGAGATCATTGCTTCATACACACACATCAGAAAACAGTGCCGTACACGCAAGACAATATCGCACAATGCCACGAAGGGGAACCAGATATGGGGCATACATGTTTCTACTTTGCTCGAATCTTTGATGTCACTGTGCCTGGATTTAACTTTTTTCTAAACCGGATTTTGACTTTGACGTTACACATATTTTGTCCGTCAACCTCTTGCGGTTGTCATTATTTTTCCCTTCGGGCCCTTTCAAGGGAATATCCTCGTCTTAGAATCTCAAAATGTTAATGAAAGGTCAGCGTAAAAGTCACAAATTGCCTTGCATTTACTGTACCCACAGACTTGGCCGGTCCGCGGCGAAGGCTGTGGAGCGAGCATAGACATGGACCCTCCTGGGAGAGAGAGACAGCACCTTCTTTGGGTCTGTCTCCAAATCACCGGTCGGTACGTCTCAATCTCAGTTATTCTCGTCTTCCTGTTTGGTCTAGGAGGTGTCCTGCCCGGGTCGGTCGAGGTGGAGGGCGTGTGAAGACCGCGGCTCAGTAACCCGTGAATTGTTTTAAGGTCTGTCAAATAATATACCATTTGGATGAAGTAATCCTTGCAAAACTGTTGAGCTTTTTGTCCTCTGTGTCATATTGACCTATATATATTCTGACATGCTCAAAAACAGACTCATTCTCTCACTATCCGAGTATTTGTAGAAGCATTTTATCACATTTATAGCCTCACATGGCTTCACAAGCCCATGCTGGATACAGTAACACCCTCTAACCCTAAGCCATCAAACAGGCAAAGGAAAAACTCCCTAAAACCAAATGGGTGAAGGAAAAGGGGAGCGAAGGGAAGGAAGGGGACACAGAGAAGGGATCCTATTGCAACTGCAAAGCCTGAACCAAGTTCCTGAGAGATGGCAGACATTAAGAGAAACAAAAATGAGAGAGAAAAAAGTCTCAAAGTCTCAAGAATGTAGATAAACTCAGCAAAAATATGAAGACAAATACCACAAAATAGTTTTAAAATGAGTCCCTCCAATTAGTCAAAAGTCCAGTATTTCAACAGGGGCTGTAGCAGGTCACGTAGCACCCATTAAATATAAATACAGATTGTGGCCCACTACCAGGTTCAAAAGGAAGGGATCAGGCCCGTACAACCAAGTCTTTTATTTATGGGGTGTATATACCGGGCAAACTGCGTTCATACCGCCTTACAGGCCGCAATGACAGGATACGTTTTTTCACGGTACATGGTGGCACCGTCCGCGACCTGGACCTGGACCGAACACAGAGAGAGAGAGAGAGAGAGCGCAAAATACCAGCATCATATACCTCCTACTTTCTCATTACGCTCACCTCCTACAGCTGTGTCTGTTGCCCCGCCCCGCCCCCCTGTCTGCAGCCGACGCCAAGCCACGCCCCTCTTCGCACCACACACACACACACATTGACATTTTTCTTTTTTTTTCCTCCCCGCTTTTACAAGGTGATGTGGCGGTCGGAAAAAAAAAGTGATTCCCCTGAACGCGTTGACACTTTTTTTTTTTATGGCTGGAAAACTGGGTGCACTGCTGCCTTAAGGGAGAGGTCATGATGCATCTAATAAACAGGCGTGAGTGCTTAGTCACTAAACGGTGACCGATGGTCCACTGGGGCCCGCGAAACAAAGAGTCCACAGTTAATCTCAAAGTCCCCACGCACACATGCATAGGGGATTTAGCCGGTGATATCACCTCATCCTTCAAATCCGTGTGTACAGACACACAGCTTTTAATTTTCACACGCAAACAGTTCCACTGTTTGTGATTTATCTGCAGCTGAAGACACAAAGCCAAACCCAATAAGAGAAAAAAAGCCTCATTGTAAACCAGTCATTGTAAAAAAAGAAAACAAGTCTCTGTCGCTCTCGATAAAAGGGTCTCAGAGCGGCGCTAGAGTGAATGACAGCGAGGTTTGGAGTAGATTACAACAAAAAGACATGGGAATAATGGGGAACATCCATGGCCCACGACTCCCAGTGCTGGCACACTCATCAACCCGGCGCTTTTTTTTAATCTGCGGCAAGCGGACCATTTATCTTGTCACTCTCTCTCTATGTCGCTCTATGTAGCTCTGTCTATCTATCTGTCTGTCTGTCCGTCTGTCTGTCTGGATGTACCCATCCATCTAGGAATGTCCCCAAGTCTTCTTCCCTCCCATTCTTCTGTTCTATTATTCCTCTCCTCCCCTCTTCCTGTGTGAATATCCCTTTAATTGTATGTGATTTCCCTCTCACACTGCGTGCCCTTTGTTGCTTGTTTTGTCTGTCTGTCTGTCTGTCTGTCCGTCTGTGAGTCTGCCTCTGAATCATTTGATTTCCTCGCCTTTATTTCCTTTCGCTGTGTGTTTTATAAAGCGGGGGACACATGGGCTCAAGTGATTCATCCACTCCACTCTCACAAAGACGACTCCCGGGCCCCTATGGCTGCGACTTGAGCCTCAGCCCCTGAAATATCAGACCGGTCCCCGGGGGTATGTTTACAATATCACAGACCTCGCTCTGCTCCCCCCACCCCCCCCCCCCCGCCCCCACCCAGCCCACCACCGCTAGGCTAGCGCGCCATGATAACACCCTGCCTAATCCTGAGAGAGAAAAAGGCTTTCATCATCTGCAGACATCCACCAACAGGATACACACACACACACACACAGTGAAATAGAAGAAGAAGAAGAAGAAGAAGACGGGAAAAAAAGGTATCAAAAAAAGTATAATGTAGGTCACCTCTCTGATACAGCTGGCAGGGACGCGGCGCGACGCAGTGGCAGGTCTGCGATTGACACACACACACACACACAGGCACACACACACAGGCACACACACACACACACACACACACACACATGCTCTCGCTCACTTAAACACACATACACACAAACACACAACACTTTTCTTTGTCCCTCTTTGCTAAGGCAATATCTGTAAGTACTTTTCATCGTGTAACATTAAGATATCACTTATTTTTTTGAGTTTTAAGAATACTGTGACGGTTAAGACGCTAATTAGTTTCATGCTAGGCTAAGTTAGCTTCATGTTCACTGTCCGCTCGGTTGTGTTCATCATATAAGCTACACAGCTACATTAGCTAAGTGGTGCTATTTGGCTTGACCGTGTCTATTTAGCCTCTTTAATTATATATATGTCTCATTGTACTGTTACAGTTTCACAGATCTCAGTAAACTTCACGAAACCAATCATCTGTGTCCTGGAGTTTTTTGGGAGTGTTTGAACTGAATTGGAAATGTAGCCCATGACATACACACACACATAGACATACTGTGATACGGGACCGAAACCAAGGACCAGAGACTTTAGAGAGATTTAGATTTGAAAATAATAATAGGTGCAATTAGTATAGAGCAATATTGATATAAGTGTGCTTATATAACTGGAGGGTTATCTAAGCGCTCCAGTTGACTGGAGGGTTAACTGGAGGAATCAGCTGGACGGTTTGGTCCCGTATCGCAGGGAGCCAAACGGCCGCTCCGAGCTCCAAGTCCGATGACATTTTCAAGAAAAGAAAAGTGGACTGCAGGAGGTCACTCAACAATCATGGCGAACCCTCAACGAATCTTTCAGCGTACATTTTTCGGCGGTGATACACGGACAATACGAGACGTTGTGCCCGCTGCCACGCCCCCCTTTTGGCCGGTTAGCATGAAAAATGAATCACATTTTACTCGCAGGCCCATAGCCATCCGACCGATCCAGGCTCAACTTCTGGAGATATCCAGCACACAGACACCCAGGGAGCTACTCGCACATTATCCACTGCCCTACAATGGAAAATAGCAGAGGAAAATATACCTGACAAGTGAAGTCAGAGACGACAATCCATTGCAACTAAACACATAAAATATTCTAAAGTCATAATTATTAACCTCGTTATTTAATGCAATGGAAACCGCTCTCTCTCTCTCTCTCTCTCTCTCTCTCTCTCTCTCTCTCTCTCTATATATATATATATATATATATATATAAATCTAACATGTATATATACAAACCCTTTTCTTATAATCATACTCCAAAACGTATAAACAACCCTCACCCCCCCCCCAACCCCCTGACTGTGATGGATTATTCCAGGAAGTCGAGGGGAATTGCTTCCTCTATTTAAACCCTTTTTTGGTTAAAAAAAAAAATTGAAATAAAATAATACTTCACATAGTGAGTGTGTGTGTGTGTGTGTGTGTGTGTGTGTGTGTGTGTGTGTGTGTGTGCATGCGTGCGTGAGTGAAACAGAGAAGTTTGATTGAGTAGTATGATTACGCACGGGTACGCATGCGCACACACACACACACACACACACACACACACACACACACACAAACCTGCTGTGTTTTTAATTGTTTTTTTTTCTTCTTCCAGCTGTGTGCTGCTGACTGCAGATTTCATGAGCGATGAGCTGATGAAATTTGAACGCACACACAGAACGCCGCTAACCCCGCTAACTCCTTTCAACAGTCATTAGGTAAGGCAGCTAAGGTGAGGTCCCACTCGCAGCTATAATAAGCATGCCCAGACAGACGCAGCACATTCCTCTCTGGGTGGCTATGCGGTCGGCAATGTCTAGTATGCACCCACCTCTCCGACTCAACACACGCTCACACACACACACATTGTCTTACACACACACACACACACACATTGTCTTTACACACACACACACACACACACACACACATTGTCTTACACACACACACACATTGTCACATGCATACACACATTGTCACACACACGCACGCACACAAACAAACATTGACACACACACACACATTGTCAGACAGACACAAACACACACAGGTTAGGGGGGGGGGGTGAGGGGGGGTCATAGGTCAGACGAGCGTCAGATGGGAGCTCCTTCCTCTCTCAACACGCCCGCTGTATTGACAGCTTTTCCTTCTCACGTTCCTCAGAGGAAGACTAATATTGTTCTTGAAGTATTTGCAGTATTTTCCCCCACATGCTAATGAAGTGTAAGAGTCAGAAGACAGCAGAGTAATGGAGTAGTTAAGGGCCACCGCAGTGGTAGGGCTTTTATTTTGGTGCGTTTTTTTTTTTTTTACAATCCCTCAACTTGCCATTTTGACCAATAATGCCTCAGTTGTAATTGTTCTGTGTCAGGCAGTGTGACATGAGTGAGAAAAGCGAAAGAGCTGTATTTGGCGAAGTGAAAACACTTGACACGAACCTCCTGACCCATATAGCAAAACAAAGTAGAAATGCAGCAAACAGAGTATAATACCATAGTAAGTCAGAATAATTACAAACCCTTTGTAAAGTCAAAGTACAAGCTCTTAGGGAGGTAAGGTACCCACCAATAGTATGTCCAAGTACGCACACATAGACGTTAAAGCGCAAGTGCAAGTACTAATCCGCCGGGGGGTCATGACCTGCATCTTACATGATGAAGAGGAATTGTGATTGTGTGGCTTGTTCCAAAATGTCCAAAACAGCCACATTTATTTTAAAACCATGAAATTAAAGCTATTCAGGAACATAATTGCATTGCAGCGGCGTTCAACTGAAGTGGGTTGATGAAGTGGGCAGTTCTGATGTACTTCAGTGCAAACAAAAACAATTATCGTAAAACTTTGGCTCTTGAGATCGAAGAGATAAAAGATTAAAATAACCATAATGTCGTTATGGTTGTAAGATTCTTGCCGCTTATATACTACATATATACAACAAAATGGTCCAAGAAATGCTATATAGTGTATTACATTGAACCCAGTTAGAAGTCAAGCATGGGCACTGAGAAATGTACATCTTTTTTGCCAATGCCAGCTTTTCCTGGCGAGTGCTATGAAGCAGCGTTTCAAAGCGAAGTCTGATTAAAAAGCTGCCTCATAGCAGAACAAAGACCCAACTTTCCAAAGCCATGTATGTGTTTTTAGTAGCCGGCGTGGGCCGTGCCTCACTACTTATTATAGAATAATTATACAAATGTACTCGCGTTGGCAGAGCGATGCCTGAGTTGTATAATCATATGCTACCGACTACTGAGGGAGTCGCTCCACAGAGTTAAACCTTGCTGAAAATTGGAGACTGCGCTGCACTGCACGCCTCCCCCCTCCCAAAAAAAACCTGCGAATCTATAAGGAGCGCTCAGATCTCTGTCCGTCTCCGCGCGTCTGATGTCTACCGTTCGGGTTTAAACAGATACTAGTGATTTAAAAAAAAGATTGGAGATTTTGGGCTTAAGTTTCAGGGTTTTCTTTTTCGAGTCATTCTCGTCGAGGGCCGAATGGTGGCTTTAAATTAGGCTAATGGCTTTGGGCAGTGGTCCCATGCATGCAACTTGAACTCCGAAGGCGAAACCCTCCCAGGCTTTTATCTTGAAAGTGTCTCAAGCGCTTACACAGCACCGATAAGTAGGACAAACACACAACAGCGCAAACCAACCTTTTTGAAAAAGGGTGATTTCGTCACGTTTATGATTTATGGAAGAACCATGACTGTTATAACGACGTTTCCATCTGTTCTTTCTCTCATGTTTCTTATCATAAGCAATATCACGGAGATACACAACAGAGCTCAATCATTCCTGAAAAACAAAGAGGAATCTCATTCCCAACCCGCAGTGTAATAAGTAGGTATGTGGGAACAGCTGCTATCGAGTTTCCCTTGATAGGAACATGTATGTTCTCCAGAATTACGCTGAGATGCCACATGTGAGAATATCTTGTCATGGGAGATTGAGAGGGTCAGGTTTTTGGGACAGCAAGCACATGCACTTATTTATTTAATTTTTTTATAGTAATCCATCCATGTCTTTGTATATTATGAAATGTTTTGGTCCATGGTCGTTATATGTGTGTATACTGTGTTTTAAATGTCTATTTTTGGTATTTTTGGGGTGAAACCAAGGGCAAATTTTCACACTGTGGACAATAAAGTTTTCGTATTTGTATTCTTATTCATATCTCTGATATCTGTCTCCAGTGAACTGTAAGGTAGATGATTCAAACTTCGTCTCACACATCCCAACCTTTGGGATCATCTTCCGGTGAAATCCAGTGAAAAATGTTACTTGTTTCACATTAAATCGGACTTTTGAAAAATACATCCTTATTGCAGACTTCCACCAGGAACAGACCAAAAGCATCAGCTGTTCCTCTCCTCATCGCAAATATATTACACACACCAGAACCACATTTCAAAACAATTGCGCGTAAAGAAGGTATTGCGCATGTGCGCGCCCATGTGTTTACTTCATCTGCCCTTGTGGCTTAAAACAGATGTTTTATGGCAAAATGTATAATGATACAAATAAATCACTGAGTGTTTATTTTTGTGGCGCAGCGCAACAAAGAGGCTCTGTGGCGACTCGTATTAATGTGCTTTTAGCGAGCGACGACGTGTATACATGGATAATATACATATGTATGTCCAAACGCCCCGACATGAGGGCTTTTTCAACACCAGAAACAACAATAACAATCACAATACATGAACCCTCGCAAGTACGACTGGATAAATGAGATAAAGGAAAACTGTACCGCAGAAGGAGGTGAACATCTGCAGAGGTTTGATACTGAAGACAAGAGGGTGAAATCTGTTGTTGTTTATCGTAAGCAATATAAGACATGATGATAAAGGTCTGATGCCGTGAGTGTGATGATGTTAAGGAAAAACACTGATGGGATTTGTTTAATTGAACGATCACAGTTTGTACACTTATTGTTAACATCATTGGATGTGAGCATATACTGCAGAAATATATATATAGCCTATATATATAAATATATAGATATGTGTTGAGCATCAGTGTGATAGCAGATGTCAGACATTCCTGGCCGTCTGTGTATACTGCAAAAAAAAAAAAAAAAATCTCTATATATATCTATATATAAATATATGTTGAGCATCAGTGTGATAGCAGATGTCAGACGTAAACATGGACGGTGTTTCTCCAATGTGGTTCGTGTTTGCGCGAGGGGCCGCTGCCATCGCGCTGTCAGAGACGCCTCTCAGCGCGTCACACGAGGACAACCGAAGCAAAGGGGGGGGGGGGGGGGGTGGTGGGGGGAAACACTCTATGGCTACCACCTGTGATTCCACTCTGCGCTCCAATCATCTTTAACCATTTACGTTTTCTCAGGCCCAGGGAGCGGTGAGATCGGGGGCCAAAATAAAATAGAATAAAATGAAAATAGAATAACAAAGAGAAAAACCTTGTGGCTTCTCCCTCCCTCCCCTCCCTCCCCTCCCTCCCATCCTCCCCCCCTCCCTCCACGGAGCTGAACTAACCTAATCTGGAAAGCATTTCACTTTTTTTGGACACTCAAGCCTCT
Organism: Merluccius polli; assembly: GCA_030340625.1. Lineage (NCBI taxonomy): Eukaryota > Metazoa > Chordata > Actinopteri > Gadiformes > Merlucciidae > Merluccius > Merluccius polli. Next base: position 102,831 of record JAOPHQ010006597.1, read on the forward strand.
ATATCAGACCGTTGTTGGCATAGGGGGGGGGGGGGGGGGGGGGGTGTGTGCAGCTATTTGGTCTCCTTATTTTCTCATTCTTGGGTATTTTGTAAAATGTCCTAAACTACCACTACCACTTAATGTGAGTGTATTTTAGAAAGCAGGCAAGGCCCGTATAAAGCCACATCATCGCCATTCTTCAGTCGCATAATGGCCTCATATTGGACCGGGCAATTTGAGAAAATGAGGGATTTCCTTTCCCCTCGCTCTATTAATTACCCCGAATAACGGTTGTTGCAGGAGTGGGTGAATCACCTCATAAAACATAGAGGACCTAGGGAGGCTTAATAGGAGGCCTCTGGGCTCTGATACACCCCCCTGCACACACACACGCACCCATATGCACCCACACACGCACCTACACACACACACACTCCCATACGCACACACGCACACACACACACACACACATTCGCACCCACACGCACACACACGCACCCCCCCACACACACGCACGCACACACACACACACACACGCACCCACACACACACACACGCACACACATTCGCACCCACACCCATACGCACACACACACGCACCCATAGCACCCATACACGCACACACACACGCACCCACACGCACACAAACACACACGCACCCATTACGCACCCATACACACACACACACACACACACACGCACCCATACACCCCCCCTGCACACGCACGCACGCACCCACACACGCACCCATTACGCACCCATACACCCCCCCTGCAACGCACCCATACACCCCCCCTGCACACGCACGCACCCACACACACCCATTACACACACGCACCCATAAGCACCGACGCACCCACACACACACCCACCCACACACGCACACACACACCCGCACGCACCCATACGCACGCACACACACACACACACACACACACACACACACACACACACACACACACACACACACACACACACACACACACACACATAAGCACCGACACGCACCCACACCCACACCCACACCCACACGCACACACACACACCCGCACGCACCCATACGCACGCACACACACACACGCACGCACGCACGCACACACACACACACACACACACACACACACACACACACACACACACGCACCCATTACGCACGCACCCACACGCACTGGCCCCCAGCAGTTCTGGTTTTGGGCGCATGGGTGCTGCTACTGGTGGTGGTGGTGGTGGTGCTGCTGCTGCTGCTGCTGCTGCTGGTGGTGGTGGTGCTGCTGCTGCTACTGGTGGTGCTGGTGGTGGTGGTGCTGCTGCTGGTGGTGGCGGTGCTGCTGCTGCTGCAGGACTGATGCTGCGGTGAGGGACCTCTCGCGGAGCAGAGGGGCGGCGCTTTGAGACAACTTTTCCAGTCTGGTAATTTGATGAACAGAGAGGATTTTCCACTCTCTCCGGTCGCGTGGTTCAGCATCGCGCTCGCCCAGCCTCCAGTCCGCGCACTTTGGGGGTGTTTTTTTTTTTTCTCTCTCTCTCTCTCTCTCCCTCTCTCCCCTCTCCCTCTTCTTCTCCTTCTCCTTCTTCTTTCCTCGCTTTTTCTTTTTTCTTGTTTTCGTATCAAGACGTCCACCTTCCAGTCTGGTCGCTGGGTTTTTTAGGGGGGAAGCGCATCACAAGGGCCTCCTTTGGCTTTAAGACGCATCCTACACTATTTTTCACACATGGCTGTGTAGTAGAAACACACTTTTTTCCCTCTCTTGTATTGGAGGTGGTGGTGTGGGAAGGGGGGAAGAGATATATTCGCGGATTGCGGAGCAGCGGACTAAACTTTTTTTTTTTAAAGAAAAAGGCGCCCGCGTTTAACGTCCATCCTCTGTTGTGGAGCGATGGGGATGGAGATGGAGAGATGGTCTACGAGGTGGAAAACGAAACGGTGGCTTTGGGATTGCTCTTTAACGACCCTGGTCGCACTCGTGGTCCTTCTGCAGGCATGCGGCGCCAGAGCAGGTAAGACTTTACGCACGGTGGCACCTTTAATTTCCTTTATTTATTTTCTAGTTTGCGTCGCGTCGGCGTCATCCTTTAATCGAGGATGCCGATGGGGCATCCTCGATTAAAGGATGGCCCTGAGGGGTCACTTTAATAGGCTAATAAAATAGTGAATGGCTGAATGGCGCGGTGTGAGTACTCTGTGTATTCTGTGTTTTATTAATAGTCAGATCTAAGAAAATGCCTCGCATTAAAAAACCGAAAACTAAAAAATGTGACCGACATAACTTACACCCGGCACGAAACCTTGCCGTTTAAATGAAAAGCCTAACGTAGTACGCCTGTCGGAATTGCATTAAATTGTATATATATTAAAAAAACTTTTGCCACTTAACCTGACGTTAAGTGGCAAAATCATGGCCGCGGTTTACAGGTTGGACCCGGCGTGCGCGTCCGTGCGCCAGGTAGGTCTCCAACCTCACCTGGTCTAACGCATCTCCTTGTCACCCGTCGTGGGCCGTATTACTTTGTGATGGTATAGGAGGAGGAGAGATAAACGTGAGTGAAACCGTTTCAGGCGATAGTCCTGCACACATCAGGAGTGTAGCGTGGTGTGTGTGTGTCTCCGTAACAGCACCAGTATGGTTTTACGCATCACTTTTACGCATCGAAATTTGTGACGAAGGACGTGATCTCGCCATCTTACTTTTCACCGATTGAGTGCGACCGTCGCTCCTCTAAACGAGTCAAAACGACACACACACACACACACACACACACACACACACACACACACACACACACGGGATGGGGTGGGGGTGGGGTGATGGGGGGGTGAGGTTTCCCCCATCCTGAGGGAAACGTCCACTTCAGCTTCATCACCATCACCGCCTAGTTGATGAATGATGGATGAGTCAGTCACAGAGACACAACCCCCCCCCCCCACACACACACACACACACATCACCTCCAACCCCCCCCCCCCCCCCCCCCCCCCCCCCACCGTCAGTGTAACAATGCAGGCACCACCATACTGTAACTGGAGTTACAGGAGGAGCTCTTGCCTTGTGTGGAGTATCACCGTTTCTCCGCACTATCCTGGTTCCCACTAAGACCATGAAGGGGCGTTGATGGAAAAAACCCTTTCTGCAGTACCTACCCCCCACAACCCCCCTACCCCCCCCCCCCCCCCCCCCCCCCCAAACCCAGACACACACTTAAAAGCACATATGTAGGTCGCATTAGCTGCTTGCCTTTCTTTGAAGGATATATAGCTTTCTTTTGTGTCTGAGGTCATGCAAAGACACCGTCCGGCGTCATCAACAGCTATCATCAAAGATCAGTGGATGTATGTTTTGGATTACTGTTATTACTGCTTTTTTTGAACCCCGCGGCTTTTGATGTATTATTATGGGCTGTCAGGCAATCACAAAACCAATCTCTGTGAAGGTGGGAGTTAATATATAGGTCTAAAGAGTTTTTTCTTTCGTTTTTTTTTAATGTGTTTGGCCAAATTATCTTTCACGAGGAGCATCAGGAGGATGAACTTTAGGCCATTGGTGAGTGTCCTCCCAGGATGCATTGCACCCCTGGCCGGACATTCAGTCGTTTCTGAGCCCAGCCCGCCTTAAACAGCAGGAAAAAAAAGGAAACAACCTCCAGTGCTATGTCAATTTGCAATTGTAGAGAGCATCCAGAAATATTGAAAAATGAAAGAGGGAAGAAGAAGAAGAAAAAGAAGAAGAAGAGGAACAAGAAGAGAAAAAAATATCATGAGTACAAATTCCACAGTGGCACAGTTTGCCAATCACCCAGCGTTGGTCTCTCTCCGTCTGATATTTAAGCGTAACCATAATTGCATGATGTGCTAGCAAACATTTACAGCCCCGTCAATGCGCTGTAATTGCCACTTGGGCTGCCAACCGTCAGTCGATGGCAGTGACTGAGGGAGGGAGGGAGAAAAAAAAAAAAAAAGAGGGACAGATATCTCCAAAGACGTAGATCTGCAATTCAAAGCCACAGAGCCATGAAGTCATGTCACAGATTTGTACTCCCCCCCCCCCCCCCCCCCCCACCATCAAGCGCTAAAGCCCAGCCAGGACTGATGGCTGTGCCCTGTAACTACTTTCCAGTCTGTCTGAAAAAAAAAAAAGTAACACGGAAATATAACAGCCAACCAAATAATGAACCGAAATCAAACCTCTTCATGTCGGTATTGCTGTATAAATCAAGTGTTGGTCACTTTACAAAAATAAAATAAGAAGGGGGGGGGGGGGGGGGGGGGGGGGGCAGTTGTCTAATGGTTTTAGCAGAGGTGTCACATGTCAGATACATGTGAGACCCTTCCTGTCTGAGACAGAGAAAATGTGCTGTGTGTGTGTGTGTGTGTGCGTGTGTATGTGTGTGTGTATGTGTGTGTGTGTGTGTGTGTGTGTGTGTGTCTCTCTCTCTGTCTCTCTCTCTCTCTCTGTCTCTCTGTCTCTTACGCTCCATCTCTTCCCCAAAGTTAGTGGCTTGTTCACATGTCAGATAGTTTATCACAGAGTCCTCCGCTGCAGTTGGCAAGCCGCTGGTCCCTCAGAATGATGTGTGAAGATGTTTGGCTCCGAGACAGCGAGCCCACTAACTGCTACGCTACACGCTGTTAGCAGTCGGCCTCATATAGTGCTTTAGCTTAGACCCATCTCTGCTCCCTGCTCCTCCCCCCCCCCCCCCCCCCCCCCTCTCTCTCTCTCTCTCTCTCCCTCCTCCCTGTCCCTGGTCTCTCTCCTCCCTGCTGCTGGTGGTGGTGGGGGGTGGGGAAGGGCTGGTGGTGATGTTGGTGGAGGGATGGTGGAGGTGGAGGTGGAGGGGTGGTGGAGGTGGAGGTGGAGGGGTGGTGGAGGTGGAGGTGGAGAGGTGGTGGAGGTGGAGGGGTGGTGGAGGTGGAGAGTTGGTGGAGGTGGAGAGGAGGTGGAGGTGGAGAGGGTGGTGGAGGTGGAGAGGTGGTGGAGGTGGAGGGGAGGTGGAGGTGGAGGGGTGGTGGTGGAGGGGCGGAGATGTAGGGGTAGTGGTGGTAGAGGTGGAGGGATGGTGGAGGTCTGAGGGGTGGTGGAGGTGGAGAGGTGGTGGAGGGGCGGTGGTGATGGAGGGGTGGTAGAGGTGGATGGGTGGAGATGTAGGGGTGGTGGTGGTGGTAGAGGTGGAGGGCCGGTGGTGATGGAGGGGTGGTGGAGGTGGAGGGATGGGATGGTGGAGTTCACTCATTTGTGGGATGAGTCGATGCGCTAATCTGGCCTCCAACAGATTTAGATTTAGTTTTTCCCGTCGACGCCCATTCAGGGGGTCTCTAATGGTATTTAGGTGGTGGTAGTGGTGGGGGGTGGTGTTGTGGACTTTGGAGCGTTCCTGTGTGTGTGTGTGTGTGTGTGTGTGTGTGTGTGTGTGTGTGTGTGTGTGTGTGTGTGTGTGTGTGTGCGCGTGCGTGTGTGTGTGTGTGTGTGAGGGGGGGGGGGGGGTGGCTATACGGAGAGGGATAGAAGAGTAGGGAGGAGGAGGAGGAGGTAGAGAAGAAGAGGAAGAAGAAGAGGAGGAGGAGGAGGAGGAGGAGGAGGAGGAGGAGGAGGAGGAGGGGGCAGGGGGTGGAGGGGGGGATTCCTGGCCAATTCAGCACATCTGGAATATATGAGGCCTTGAGGTATGCAGTAATGCAGAAAGGCATTCTGAAACTCACAAAGAGACCTTTAGTTCAGCTGGGGTTTGTGTGTGTGTGTGTGTGTGTGTGTATGCGTGTGTGTGTGCGTGCGTGTGTGTGAACCAGTAGCTCTGTACTCGGGACAGTGTTCAAAAGAGACACAGACTACTTTTCCTCTTTATGAGCCATTGTGTGTGAGGGTTTAAAATAGGTTTAAAAGCTGGCTTTTGAGCAGTTGTCGTCTATCCATTGTGCACCACCAAGTGTGTAATAGCTGGCCCTTCGCTGAAGTCTAGCGAACCGTATCCTTGTTAGAAGAAAAAAAAAGATACAATGAAATGTCTTTGTTATTTAATTGTTACCAGGGAATCGATTCTTCTTCCAGGGAAAATAAAAATAACCGCAGGCTTTCTCTCACCCTGTGTGTGCCCATTCAAACGATACGTGAATATCTCTGGCTGTGAGGCCATCTTGGGGAGGAGGAAAAAAAAAAAAAAAAAGCCCTACCTCCCTCCCTCCATCTATCTATCCAATCAGGAAGCAGATCGTATCGACATCTCGATGCGTCTCGAGTGTGTGATCACACTGGGAGGCATTTGACTTGCCACCCAATGTGTTGTCCCCCACACACACATACACACAAACTCTCATTGAAAGGATGGGGGGGGGGGGGGCAGCGAGGGGAAAGGGCTCCGCTCACTTCACTCCCCCTGTGTTTAAATTGAGCCGAGAAAAGGGAGGAGGGTGGAGTTGGGGGAGGAGTGGAGGTGGAGGGGAGGTGGAGGGGAGGGGGGGGAGGGGAGGGGGGGAAGGGAGTGGTGCCAGTGTGAGCCATAATGGCTTCAGCATGTTGACTTCTATCTCCACCCATCTGACCCCCACCTGGCTACCCAGAGAGAGAGAGAGAAAGAGAGAGAGAGGCAGACAGTCAGACAGACAGAGAGAGAGACAGACAGACAGACAGACAGACAGACAGACAGAGGGTGCTGCAGAATCAGCATTTCTGCACCCTGCTTCCTATGGGCCACACGGCTTAAAAAAGAAGCACACATGAAAGACGAGATCCCTTATTTTTTATGATAAACAAAACTCCCCTCCACACTTAAACCACATATTGCTCTTAAATGTCCTCAAAGGTCTCTTTGAAAGGGTTCAAAAGGCGCCCGGTTCTCGGTCATATTTGTCTTTTTTTATGACCCTTAATTCCTCCATTGCCTCCCCTGACGAGGCAACGAAGCTTACTTTAGTCGCATACTTCTCTGAAGTGCTGTGTGTCACACACACCCAACACACACACACACACACACATACACCCAAGGACAAGGAAACGCATCCTTGGCTCCGAGACAGACCTTTACCAGTGATCCTCCCTCGCCGCTATTTATTTCCGTCCAGTCGCCCGCTACACCAAACACATAAATCCTTCTCCTCCTCTTCTTCATTTTCATTTCTGAAAATCAGAAAATCTTCCTCTGTCCTCTGGAAGGCATTATCTTCCCAGTGGGGACCGTGGGGCTGACCAGTAAGACGCTTGTTTGTTGTTATTGCCGGGGCCTTTGAAGAGACACACACATCCTGTCCCCCCGTTTCACCCGGAGACCAGCGGTGCGCTGTCCTCGCTTGGTCTCCGCTTTCTAGACTGCACTGGGGAAGGTTCAACATTTGGTTATTATCAGAGGAGCTCAGCTGGGTTCGGACGAGGGCGGCCGAGGCTCATCCGCGGCGTATATTTCAATCGCAAACACTTTGTGTGAGACTGCATGTATGTCGTATCAAATGTTGTTGTGTGTTCACAGCATTCATGTTCAAACTAAACTTTCCGGTAACTTGGTGACTAAGTAAAAGTATCACTGTGATATTACACGTGGGAAATGTGGACAGTAGACCGGTTTTAAACAGCTGAGTGTAGTTGATGCCCCGTTCGAGATTGAAATAGTTTGAATTCTGGAGATTTTCTGCAGCCATGGTATTTGCGCGTGTGCGTGACTGCGTGCGTGCGTGTGTGCGTGCGTGGGCGCGCACGCGCGTGTGTGTGTGTGGGCCGTTGTGAAGCGGAGCCCATTTCTTTTTCATTCATATCTACTGTCATCACCGCAAATACCGCAAGAGCTTATAACTAAACAGATTCCCTAAACCATTACCAATAGACAGCCCATGAATCAATGCTGATGTCTGGACCGCCATTGGTCGGCCCTTTTTCTTTTTTTTTTTTTTTTCAAACCAACCTAATTGGCTGTAAATCACAGCCTGCCTGGGGGCTGAGGGAGAAACCAAGAGAGTGACAGGCCAAATAGCAGACGCAGGCTGGGAGAGGACACACACACACACACACACGCACTCACACACACGCATGCACACGCACGCACACACACACAAAAAGCAGTGAGTTTCATGACAGCAAATCCCTTTTTAGTGAACCCAAAGGAGCAAACATTTTTTTGTAAAAAGATACACAAGTCAGATGAAATGACAAACTCACTAACACACACACACACACACACACACACACACACACACACACACACACACACACACACACACACACACACACACACACACACACACACTTCCTTTCCCACTGAGTTGCAGTTAAACTGACAGGCAGGCGCGGGTGGTGGGGGGGGTGGTAGTGCTAAGTAGCTTGTAAAGATACCCCCCCCTCCCACCCCACACTCACGACCCCCCCCCCCCTCGGCGCTCCCTTCACTCCAAAAGGCCCGGCGAGAAGCAGCAGCGGCGGAGGGAGTTTTTTTATCACTACCGCTGGTAGGCTGGTAGACCTTCCACTTTTGTGGAAGGAGCCATTCACCAGGGGGGCCCACTTATGGCCGCCGAACGGTTTCCTTACACACTTTTTACTGCTCTACTGCTGGATTCGCTTGTAAAAAAAACGACGAAAACGTCCCCGCGGGTGGATTGGACAGACTTAGTTAGCGTTAGCGACCGAGCAGAAAGCGAGGGGGAAGCGTCACGGACGTGAATGCAGATGCATCATCAACACGCCACCTCCTATTAAGTCTCTTCTTTCTTTCGCCGTGTGTAAAATAACCGTCGGCCATTAAAGCCCTGAGTAGTTTCCCTCCCAGGAATAAACACGGGGCTATGAGTGTTGCATGTGTTCAATGTCCCATGCATTTTTATTTCAGCTTTTCCACCTAAACTATTTTTTTTTTTTAAGGAGTGCCCCTGTGGCCGCAAATGCAACTGCAAATTAAAAATCGGAGACTGTTTGTGAGGGGGGGGGGGGGAAAGTACAGTTACAGGCCCGGAGAGGTATTTAATGACCCGCTTATGGCAAAAGTTTGTCCTGTAAAGTGACGTTGCTTACGTTTCAACGGCCATGATAAATGTGTGCCATTAAAGCATACTATATATAAATATTAGCCAAATACCGGAGGCCTCACGGCGTCCAAAAAGTCTTAACGGTTTTTGTGTGTGCCTGTCCGCTGACCTGTCCAACAATGAACCCTTGTTCTCCTTGTGCCCCCCCACAGCCCAGCCAGTGGATGTGCTCAAGGTGCTTGACTTCCACAGCTCCCCCGAAGGAGTAAGGAAAGCTCCGGGCTTCTGCGCGGTCCGCAGGGGGTCCCAACCCGACGTGGCCTTCAGAGTGGGGAGGACGGCCCAGATCAGCGCTCCTACCAAACAGCTCTTCCCAGGTAACCTCAGCACCCCTGTTGGGTGTGTGTGTGTGTGTTTGTATCTGCATGCATAGATGTGTGTGTGCGTGTGTGTGCGTATCTGCATGCATGGATGTGAGTGTGTGTGTGTGTATCAGCATGCATAGATGTGTGTGTGTGTGTGTATCTGCATGCATGGATGTGAGTGTGTGTGTATCAGTATGCATAGGTGTGTGTGTGTGTGGGTGAGTGCATATCTGCATGCATGGATGTGTGTGTGTGTGTGTGTGTGTGTGCGTGTGTTTGTGTGTGTGTGTGTGTGCATATCTGCATGCATGGATGTGTGTGTGTTAGTGTGTTAGATGTGCATACATTGCACAGATAAGGTTACTGGTGTAAAAATTGGCCCAACCAGAGGTACTGATATGGAGGTGAAATCCCCAACTCCCAGTGGACCGGGGTTGAGAATAGATCAGCAGTGACTTCTGCTGTTTCTTTAAATAAACATCTCCGGTGACTCCACTCCCATTCCCCTCCCATCTTTTGTAAAAAAAATCTGGATTTTGCATGTATAAGGGTTCAATTAAGTTTAGTTTTTTTTCTCGCAGAAGGCTGCTACCAATTACAATGGAATTGTTTACTAGGATATTAATGATGACATTCGCTGGACGGACCTCGTCGAGGAGATGTCCCTCGTTTGGATGTGATGTGATGCCGTTGGTTCTCCAGCGGTATGCCGCGTTTTGACCCAGCGAGGATAAAAACCCGACCGGCCGCCTGACTTCACCTCGCAGTCTGCGGTGGCGCGTTGTCTAACTTACACACGCCGCCGCTGCTGCGCCGCTCCGCCTCTGAGACATCGGCCCGTTGTTTGTTTCTCTAGGACGGACTCCACGCTCTTTGATAAATGTTTCCAACATGTGAGCTACTGTTTTTCTATAAACGGATCGCTGTGATGCTCACCAAACCGCTACGCTTAAAGCCATGAGATAGCGAACGTTCAGGGAAGCCCACAGGGAAACCGGTTGCAGCAGAGCATGTTGACAGACAGGCAGGTTTCTTTTGTCGTTTTTTTACAAGCCGTCCCGTTTGTTTTTGTGGCCAGGCTGGAGTGCTGGTGGCGCTGAAAAGCACAATACACACTAAAAACTAACACAATGAAGCACTATAAAACCCCCGTATCCGCTGGAGACCTGTTCCTAGTCCTCCTCCTATTACCTGACTACTATTTAAAGAGCCACAAGTTGATGAGCTGTGCCCTTACAGGATAAACACAGGCCGCACACATTTATTGGGAAAACCAAATAAAAATAAAATAAAATCTCTCGTGTGTATTTTTACGCCGGGCCCTCTTTCAGTTTGGCCCGGATTGGAAAGGGTAAAAAAATATATATATGGGCCACGAGTTAGTGTGCTGCAATATTTTGCAATTAGGTTATTGTGATTCTTGGCCTGCAAAGAATGGCCTGCAAACCTTTTCGGGATGGAAAATCCTAAATGAGTATGATGGAGCGAGACGGGTGGAGCGGCGGACGCCGAGGAGGAATCAAAAGGTGTCACAATGTTCTCAGCTTGGATAATACGGCTTTTATTTGATCATCGGCTGCCTGGTGGTTTCTTTACTCTCGCCGGAATGACCTAGCCGCTATTTAAAGGAAATACACTTTTTTAAGCATTTATTGGCCTTGTTAAATTAATGTGGCTTCAGGAGTGGACTCTTTAGTCCTCCGGGAAGATGCCAACTGCTTGCTTCGTGACTTTAATAAAGAACAACCCGTGTCCAATTGTCTAGACTAGAAGGATTTTATGTGAAATTAAACAGTTTAGGCGCGCTAATCCTTTAAAGGCTCAAACAGAAGAAAACGATGAAGAAAACGTTTCACCTCTCTGAATTAGTTTCAGGAGGCGTCTGATGAAGAAAGTGAATATTTTAGGACAGAAATGTTGGGCAGAAGTGGAGCAGCTAAATGTCTGTATTTGTACTTATATTTTTTCATTTTATTGATAAAAAAAAACTGGATACAATTCAACTACATTGAATAGATCCACAAAAATCTTCATTGAAGATGAATGTCCAAAAAGCAGTTCTTTGTGGTTGCACACGGTGGTTGGACATCCATCGGTGCAGCGTCTGCAGCGGCCCCTTTTGGTCTTCACAGGCCAATGTGCCACTTGGTTCTTGCGAACGTCCTGTCCCGCAATAAATATTTGTAAACTTTATTTATACAGCCTCGAGTGACGTCACAGTCCCACATTTAAACGCCCATATTTGGAAACCTAATCCCACCCCGTCAAAAGTTTAAAGAAAAACTCCAGCAGGAAAAACCTTGACATGGGAATTATAAAAGGGACCCCCCACCCCCCGCCCTCTTCTCTACATAAATGATTAAAGAACAACAAACTACTGCAGTAAAATCACCTGGAGGGGGAGAAGGGGGTAACCTCATTAACATTACATTGGTCATGTCAGACTCTTAACCAAAACATGCCTCTCTCTCTCTCTCTCTCTATCTTTTCAATCCTAAGGAGGAGTCTTCCCAGAGGACTTCTCCATCCTGTTCACGGTGAAACCCAAGGCGGGCCTGCAGTCCTTCCTGCTGTCCATCTACAACCAGCAGGGCATCCAGCAGCTGGGTGTGGAGGTGGGCCGCGCGCCCGTCTTCCTGTACGAGGACCAGAACGGCAAGCCGGCCCCCGAGGAGTACCCCCTGTTCAGATCGGTGAACCTGGCCGACGGGAAGTAAGTGGTGACGATGATGATGATGATGATGATGATGAAGATGATGATGAAGATGATGATGATGATGATGATGATGATGGGGAGGGGTTTCCTTGATCCCATGATGGTTGAGAAGAAACGTTGCGTCTCTCCCTCGTTGGCGGCTCTTGTGACCTCTGGTCCTCGTTTATCTGGGTGTGATTCAAAAACATGTTCCCAGAAAACAAATTGAAAAAGCTATAACAGTGAATACTCTCATTTGAGCAGTCATTGGACCAGTGTTGTACACCTATGCCTAAGATGCATCACATGCCAAAAGAAGCAAACCATTTCTGCACTATTTCCTCCTCCGCTCAATAGCTTATAGTTTATTATAGCATTGCCACAAACCACTGAAGACTTATTATTCTTACGTTAAGGCAAACAAAGGGCATATGGATGTCATCTCCTTTCCCCTATTTCCTTATTTAGTGAGGTAGATTGTTGACAATAACAAGAATAAGATAATTGGCTAAATATTCATAAATCCCTGAAACGTCTTACACAGGGAATATAAAACTCAAGCGAGACAAGCTGGTGTCCTTTGAGCAAAGCCAAAACAGACGTATTTTGATGGGTTTGTTATTTTGTGTTGATTCACGCAAAATAAATACCACAATGTTTGTACAATGTAATGGATATGGACATGTTTTAACGTCTCATTATAAATAATACAAAAGGATTGCGAATGAAAAATATTACAAAAAAATCGGGGCTCAAGAGGATAGCTTTTTGTTTAGTGGCTCGATTCTTCTCCTTCCAAAGGGTTGGTTTGTTATTCCTGAGTCACATAAGCTGTGACCATAAGCCGTTTGTACTTCTCCTAACGACCCAAAGTACAAATAAAGACCCTTCAACATACTTGTGACCGTTGGACTAACATCCTCCGTCTGTGTTGTAGATGGCACCGCGTGGCCATCAGCGTGGAGCAGAAGAGCGTCACCATCATCGTCGACTGTAAGAAGAAGGTGACCCGGCCGCTGGCCAGAGGTGACCAGGCGCTCATCAACACAGAGGGCATCACCGTGTTTGGCACCAGGATTCTGGATGAGGAGGTCTTTGAGGTAAGGCGGCCATGTTGTTATTTTTGGTGCCCTCTCTTTTGGTTTAAAGACGTCTATATTTGGAATGTAGCTATATGTCAGTGCAAAGCCTTCGCCCTAAAGAGCTTAAACACATCTTTCAACCAAACTTGTCACAAACTACTAATTTATGATGAAACACATGTTGCAATGTATGTTTCTAATTGGCCCAGAAAGTAGTGCCAGTTTTCACTGGCCACCCTGAAAAGCTAATAAACTATCTCCGTGTTAAAGTGTGTCGAGTTTTTAACCAGGCTTATTATTACACTTCACATCTGCAAACATAGAAGCTCTTCATAGAAGTTTCCATTGTTTGCACAGGTGCGTGTAATAAAAGAATTGCATAAATTAGTTGTTTAGCTGGAGTCACAGCTGATTGTTTTGTGTTATGTGGATGGGATTGGAAGCACATTGCAGATCCTACTCCCAGAAGGAGACCGACAGAGAGGCAGCCATCGACATTGAAAGTCTGAATGCCCTCAGAGTCCTCCTTGCGTTTAAATTAAACTTTGTGTTCGATTTTGTTAATAAATGCTTTTCGATGGAGCAGAACCACATTAGCTTTGTTTTTACAGTGAACGCCAAAGTATGAGGACATGTTCTGTGGCAAATCATTCAAATTCAACAACAGCCGAAAACGTTAACTTAACGGGGGGGCAATTCAAATGTAATTTTCAACAGATACTTTTGTGTTTATAAGTAAGGAAGGAATTACTATGACACTTTCCTAACATATTGGATAGACAAACGTACTCTTTTATGACAGCAAGCATTTAATCCGACTTCACCACAGGATAGGGAGTCCTGTTTTTGACATGGATATTTGGTTTCCTTTTACTTGGAGGTAGTGTTGACGTCGTTGACAAGCGATGGATAAGATGGATAAGAAGACAATAGAATAGTTTGCCAGCTGTAACGCTAAGCGGTTGCTAAATGCTACCAAATCCGACCCTTGTGGGTCAAATATAATGTTGTAAATAGGAGCCACTCCAGAGATTAGATCTAATGGTGGTAAATTAGGAAAGTTTGTAGGAAAAGTAGCTCTTGGCTTAGTGAGCTACTAG
>JAOPHQ010006598.1:2500-45000 GCA_030340625.1 Merluccius polli
TATATTATATATTATACATTATATATTAAATCACATGGTCACTATACACTATACATTATATATTATATATTATACATGATATATATTAAATCACATGGTCACTATATATTATATATTAAAACATTCTAAATAATATAAGAATTTCTTTCTCAACACAAATGTATTGTGTGGTATTTTAAACAGGAAAACTGTGATTCCTAATCCATAGTCTGTTCATGAAAGCACAAAAGTTAAATTAGATGTTTGTTTTTTAACATAATGGTCACAATGTAAAATCTAATTCACACCACCATTACATATAAAAATTCCCCTTGGCTGCACTAAACATGTAATCAGAAAGGATATTAAACCGTTTAAATCCATTTAAATCAATAGCTTGCAGAGAAACTACAAACTCCTCCACAGGAAATGGTCTCTAACCGTTTGTGCTGTAATACTGCCCTCTAGTGGACACTGGGGCAACGCATCCAATAATTAAGTCAAGTATGATCATCTATAATCTATAACTCAATAAGTAACCAGTAGCCTCCAAAAAAGCCCAATAAAATCAATATTATGTCTTAACCTCAATTCATACAAGTGGGGAATTTTAATATTTTGCTTAAGTTTAATCTTTTGCAATGATTGTATGTAAGGTTTCCCCTCAGAAACTGATTAAGTGGTAGCACCCAATTAAGACATTTTTAACCCCTTAAGACGTTTAAAAACGGACGTGTTAACGGGGAAGATTCTGTCGTCTTAAGACGTACGAAAACAAAATGGACATGTTGATGTTATGGGAGAAATGTACTAGTTATTTACCATACCTTTAAAGGAAACATGTTCACTATATTCTACCATTAAATAAGAAGGAACATTCATTATCTTGCCCATATGCTATATGGATGAAGTAAGTGTGGGTGAAACGGGACAGTAAGGACATATGGGTTCCCATCTGTACAATAAAAGGCGGAAACAAGTCCTTTGTTGACATTGAGCCATATGGGGAGGGTTGTTGTTGGACGACATCCCCTCTTTTTTATGGTCTGCCAGCAGGGTGGGAAGGTATGTTAATGGGTACTGGTGTCAAAGTCTGCAGATGTATGGGTTCCTTACATTATATGGAGGATTAAGTCAGAAACAGACGTGCATCCCGGACCAACAGAGAGGTTACAAGAAGGGGTCCGTGAGCGGATCCTCAGTTCTTTTGCAAACCAACTCAGATTTTGTTGTCACTTCCTGCAAGTGATAATAAAGTCTTACGTCTTCAGACCTCGACTCTCTCGAACCTCTCTTCTTCAGTCGGAGCGGCACTTCCTCTTCCTGTCGGTGGCTCTTCTAAGAAGTGCGATGCGTCGACACCTTCCTGCGGTCGGCCGGGTTGTTGTTGACACGCGGTTCCTCTTTGCCCTCGGTTGCCCTCCAGGTTCATACGAGTATGAAGGTTCAGCACAGGAGGATTATTATTACATCAGAGATCACTTGAAGACCGTTTGTCAGAGAACAGGAAATGCAGTTATCTCCTAACGTTTTTGCAGTGTATCCATCCAGCACTAAAATATGTACACAGAAATAACAGCAGGCGGTTGACTGGGAGGGTTCTGCTGTCGTGGTTGGTCTTAAGATGTTCCCCATCCCTGCAGCATCTTCCTGGTGGACCACGCGTGGACCTACAGCGTGGAGGACGCGCGGCAGCAGCTGCTGGAGATCCCCGGTCTGCTGCCCAGGATGGCGGCGCTCATGGGCCTGCACTTCCCCGGGGAGACCCCCGACCCGGACCGCGTGGACCGGGTCCTGGAGCACATGTGGCGCTACAACCAGACGTACCGGCTCTCCCAGGGGGTCGGTGGAAATACGAAACAAACTCAAAGTAGAGGGGGGGGGGGGGGGGGGGGGGGGGGGGGGGGGGAGACGTGTGAGGACTGGTCTCCAGGGGGGAGACTGGAGAGGGGAGGGATGGGGGGGGGGGGGGGGGGAACGTGTGAGGACCGGTCTCCAGGGGAGAGACTGGAGGGGGGGAGGGATGGGGGGGGGGGGGGGGGGAAGGATCATTTATCAGTTAGGAAAAGAAAAGGAAGTTTATATCTAAAACATGAAGGAACATCCAAGTGTCGCTATTCAAGGTCTGGCTGGCTGGCTGGCTGTCTGTCTGTCTAGCTGGCTGGCTGTCTAGCTGGCTGGCTGTCTAGCTGGCTGGCTGGCTGGCTGTCTAGCTGGCTGGGTATCTAGCGGGCTGGCTGTCTAGCTGGCTGGCTGGCTGTCTAGCTGGCTGGCTGTCTAGCTGGCTGGCTGTCTAGCTGGCTGGCTGTCTAGCTGGCTGGCTGTCTAGTCTGGCTGGCTGGCTGGCTGGCTGTCTAGCTGGCTGGCTGTCTAGCTGGCTGGCTGTCTGGCTGGCTGTCTAGCTGGCTGGCTGTCTAGTTGGCTGTCTGGCTGGCTAGCTGGCTGTCTGGCTGGCTAGCTGGGCTGGCTGGCTGGCTAGCTGGCTGGCTGGCTGTCTGGCTGTCTAGCTGGCTGGCTGACTGGCTGTCTAGATGGCTGGCTGACTGGCTGTCTAGATGGCTGGCTGGCTGGCTGTCTGGCTGGCTAGCTGGCTGTCTGGCTGTCTAGCTGGCTGGCTGTCTAGATGGTTGGCTGGCTGGCTGGCTGTCTAGCTGTCTAGCTGGCTGTCTGGCTGGCTGGCTGGCTAGCTGGCTGTCTGGCTGTCTGTCTAGCTGCTGGCTAGCTGGCTGTCTAGCTGGCTGGCTGTCTAGCTGGTTGGCTGGCTGTCTAGCTGGCTGTCTAGCTGGCTGGCTGGCTGTCTAGCTGGCTGGCTGTCTAGCTGGCTGTATAGCTGGCTGTCTGGCTGGCTGTCTAGCTGGCTGGCTGGCTGTATAGCTGGCTGTATAGCTGGCTGTCTGGCTGTCTGTCTAGCTGGCTGGCTGTCTGGCTGGCTGTCTAGCTGGCTGGCTGGCTGGCTGGCTGTCTAGCTGGCTGGGCTGTCTAGCTGGCTGGCTGTCTGTCTGGCTAGCTGGCTGGCTGGCTGTCTAGCTGGTTGGCTGGCTGTCTAGCTGGCTGTCTAGCTGGCTGTCTAGCTGGCTGTCTAGCTGGCTGGCTGTCTAGCTGGCTGTCTAGCTGGCTGTATAGCTGGCTGGCTGTCTAGCTGTCTAGCTGGCTGGCTGGCTGGCTGGCTGTATAGCTGGCTGTCTGGCTGGCTGTCTAGCTGGCTGTCTGTCTAGCTGTCTGGCTCTAGCTGGCTGTCTAGCTGGCTGGCTGTCTAGCTGGCTGTCTAGCTGGCTGTCTGGCTGTCTAGCTGGCTGTCTGTCTGGCTGTCTGGCTGTCTAGCTGGCTGGCTGTCTAGCTGGCTGGCTGGCTGGCTGGCTGTCTAGCTGGCTGGCTGGCTGGCTGGCTGGCTGGCTAGCTGGCTGGCTGGCTGGCTGGCTGTATAGCTGGCTGTCTGGCTGGCTGTATAGCTGGCTGGCTGGCTGGCTGGCTGTATAGCTGGCTGTCTGGCTGTCTGTCTAGCTGGCTGGCTGGCTGGCTGGCTGGCTGTCTAGCTGGCTGGCTAGTCTGTCTGGCTAGCTGGCTAGCTGGCTGGCTGGCTGTCTAGCTGGTTGGCTGGCTGTCTAGCTGGCTGTCTAGCTGGCTGTCTGTCTGGCTGGCTGTCTAGCTGGCTGGCTGTCTAGCTGGCTGTATAGCTGGCTGTATAGCTGGCTGACTGTCTAGCTGTCTAGCTGGCTGGCTGGCTGGCTGGCTGGCTGTATAGCTGGCTGTCTGGCTGGCTGTCTAGCTGGCTGTCTGTCTAGCTGTCTGGCTGTCTGGCTGGCTGTCTAGCTGGCTGTCTAGCTGGCTGTCTAGCTGGCTGTCTGGCTGTCTAGCTGGCTGTCTGTCTGGCTGTCTGGCTGTCTAGCTGGCTGTCTGGCTGTCTGGCTGTCTAGCTGGCTGTCTAGCTGGCTGGCTGTCTAGCTGGCTGTCTAGCTGGCTGGCTGGCTGTCTAGCTGGCTGTCTAGCTGGCTGGCTGGCTGTCTAGCTGGCTGGCTGGCTGGCTGGCTAGCTGGCTGGCTGGCTGGCTGGCTGGCTAGTACAGGCCACCGTAGCTTCAGTACCTATAAACCATAAACATTATGTAAAGATGGGACTATGAATGATAATGCATTGTTTTGTTCAAGCAAAGGTGGAGAAACCCTTTTAATCCCTCTCCCCCCTCCCCCCTCTCCCTCCCCCCCCTCTCCCTCCCCTCCCCCTCTCCCTCCCCCTCTCCCTCCCCCCCCCCTCCCCCCTGCAGTCGGCGGAGGAGAAGGTCCCCGTGTGGTACATCATGGATGAGTTCGGGTCCCAGGTGCAGCATGCGGACCGGGCGTCGTGCCGCATGGCGCCGCTGTACTTCCTGCAGGGCCGGCTGGCCTTCACGCTGCTGTGGCCGCTGCAGGACCTGGACGTGGGAGGTACCCCGCTTGGGGGGGGGGGGAGGGATAGGGGGAGGGGGAGGGAGAGATTGTTTGACTGTAGCAGGAAGGAAAGACCGTTTCACTCCTCCCAGACTCTCAATTGCAAGTCTGACGGCGAGGGGGATGAGGTGAGACCATATTATGTGTTACAGGAAGTAGTACAGGAAGTAGTACAGGAAGTAGTACAGGGAGTAGTGCTTTCTTCTTCAGGGGTTTTCGGTCGGCCGTCTTCCTCATCGTCGGCTCTCCCTTTTTGTTTAGACGAAGTCACGCGTGACTACGCGTACGGCGAGACCGCGCCTCTGGTGAGACGGTGCCGCCTGTTGCCGTGGATACCGGCTGACCTGGAGGGGGTGAGCGAGGACACGCCGGAGCCGTCGGACCTGTACTACGAGGTGAGGAGTGACATCATCACGCCGCGTCTCGTAACGTTATACTGGGAAACGTGATTATCATCGATAATGATAACTTATTGAGACCCTCGATAAAGAAAAGTTATTACAAATAAAGTTTAGAAAGTCAAAGTTTAGAAAAGTACACTTACTTTTTTGAGTGCACTTTGCGCAAAAGCGGAGAGTGTGCCGAAGCGCAGTGCACTGGAAATGCGGCGGCGGCGGCGCACTCAAAACTAAATCTAAAATGTGAGTGTGGACCGATGGACACTTTCCACACTCAAAGGCCGCCATCTTGTCTACGTAGCGGAAGGGGCGGAGTCAGAAATGGAGGACACGGGAGTAACAGTTGAGACCAACGCGCTCTACAAATAATATTGAATATGCAAATTAATATATATATTAATATTAGAGATGGGCATAGATTAATTTCTTTAATCTAGATTAATCTAATTGCAAATTTAGGTTAATCTAGATTAAAATGGCTCATTTGAATGTAGTCGAAGGCGTTCATAATATGTGTGTGCTACCTAAATAATGTAATGACTAAGAATCAGTCTGGGGGGGGGGCTACCGGAGGGGGAGAGTTACGCGATTGTTGACGGGGGGGGTGCTACCGGAGGGGGAGAGGGGGGGGGTGCTACCAGAGGGGGAGAGTTGCTTAACGGCGATCATTTTTTAATCGCCGATAAGAGTCTCGCGTTATCGCAGCGCGGTAACGCCGATAACGGCCCATCACTAATTAATATATTTCATAGGTAAATAAACGTACTGATAGGCCGTTTTCCGCCAGGAGGAAAACGGCAAAAAAAATAAAAACCACCGAAGAAGAACCGTCAAACTGTAAACTAATTTCCGGTCGGCGCACGAAGGCGGAGGTTCTGACGGTGCGCTGTAGAAATGAGAGCACTGCGCCTTTAAGAAGTCTACTGTGGGGTGCACTTGCGTAAGTGCGCGATTTCAGACACAGCATATGTAAATAAACCTTTGGTGTTTAGTGCTCCCATATAGGGAGACTCTCAGGGTTACCATGGGAACAGGGTCACAGGTCCTGCCGGCGCTGGGATTACCAAGCGCGTCTGTTATGTTGACCCTGCGGCCCTGACCCCCGTCGTAAAAGTAGACCTGGGAAGAGTCCCACTCGGGTCTCTTTGTCTCTAGTCTACTTACACTCACTTATGTTTAATTAGTTAACGATATCTTAAAGTTTAATCGTTGCGTACTCTGAGGGGATCCTACAATCATAAGTTGTGGTATCGTAGTCAGTTGGGTGAATGAATATTTATGATATTAGTGGTTTTCATTGTGCTCATACAGGTCGTCATACATCGTTATGTTGACTCATATTTAGTTACAGGAACATTTGTTTACTTTGATTTGTTACTTTACTCCAGATTGGTATTTGTTATACTTATATGTAAACTATCTCAAGTCAGGGATTTAGTTTGTAGTTAATTTAAAGTACATGTGCTGCAGAAGTGTAATAGTCTGTCTGTCTGGAGCTGTGAAAGGGCCACAGGGGGAGGAGCCTAATCCACAGGGGGAGGAGCCTAATGTTTAGGTGTGAACAGGTGAACAATGTACAGGTTGTTGTGATTGGGTGATTAATGTATGGAGGAGGAAACCACAAGGAGCCAATAAAACCTCAAGTCTGAATCAAGAAGACCGGAGGGCCGCGTTCCGATATCCGTACTTAGTATACTTAGTTTGAGTACGTAGGGTGTTCCCATTATGATCGCGGCAAAAGAAGTGTACTTGAAAGGACCGTATGTGTACTCAAAAAGGCCAAAATGCTGAGTGTGCGACAGTGTACACTATGCGTACTCAACGGCAGCCATCTTAGCTACGTAGCGGAAGAGGCGGAGCCGCGCTCAGAGAACGTCTAATCATGGATTCACGTGTTTGGCGGGTGACGCGGCCGCGCAGCTGATGTCATTTCAGTGCGCCACAGAGTACTCATCTGGAACAGCTGACATCTGAAGATCTGCGTACCTATTGAGTACGGATAGTGTATTATGTTTAAGTGTACTCATGGAAGTACGGATATCGGAACAGGGACCAGGTCTTAGTCAAACCAACTCGCCTCTATTTGTGCTCTCCAGTACAAATAAAGTCTTTACTTTCAGCTCCAGATCTCCTGAACTCTTATTTTGTTAAGTTAAGTGTTAAGTGTTGTACGAAGTTGTTTTCCACAACAGTGGCTGCTTTTCAGCCTCACCTGACCCCAATCACACTGATCAGACTCTGAGGGGGGGGGGGGGGGGGCGGCACACCTGGGGTGCGTCAGTCATCAAGACCCTCCAGGTCCAGGGTGGGTCTGAAACTAAGCCTTGGTGGTGGAGACTACTAAAGTCTCTCCTCAGAATCAGTTTATTTTATTTTATAAGCAGGATTGTACATACAAGGAAGTCGACTTGTGGTGTAATTAGTGCATAATAATTAATTAAAATATAAACAATATAAATATCTATACGATATCTAAAAACAAAGGAGCGGCAACGGCGTGGGATGGGGGTTGTGTGTGTGTGTGTGTGTGTGTGTGTGTGTGTGTGTGTGTGTGTACACAGTCCGTGAGTGTGAAGGTCTGGAGAGTCTCCTCGCCCGGCGCCACCATCTCGGTGTCTTTAGTCCGCATGGTTGTCAAGTTGCCATGGAGACGGCCTTGCTCCGGTCCCAGATAGTCAACAACAACCAACAGGTGTCTGTGGGGGCGGAGCATCTCACCGCGTCGTCCTCCAGGGGGGTCGTTGTGGTCCAGCAGTGGCCTTGGCTGAGGCCGGTGCCGGGTGGGGGGGGGGGGGAAGATAAGATTGCGGGTGTTTGGTCTCAGGGCGAGCAGAAGGACTAATATGCTACGTTAGTTAGCGTAGCATTCAGGTCTGGGCCTTGTTGATCAGACTATGGGGGTTAGGGTCTAACTGTTGTTGTGGCGTGAGTTTCTGGTCCCGATGGACCGCAGCCTCCTGCCAGAGGGGAGCGTCTCAAAGAGTTTGTGTGCCGGGGAGGGAGGGATCCGCCACAATCTTCCCCGGCCCGTCTCAGGGTCCTGGAGGTGTACGGGTCCCGGAGGCGTACGGGTCCTGGAGTGTGTACGGGTCCTGGAGTGTGTACGGGTCCTGGAGGTGTACGGGTCCTGGAGGTGTACGGGTCGCAGGAAGTCCTGGAAGGGAGCTGATGTGCAGCTGATGGACTGACTGGGAGTCGGAGACGTGTTTTGTTTTCCCAGCTCCACACGCTGACTTCCTGTCAGACAGGAAGTCAGTGATCCTCCACCTGCAGGTGGAGTCAGGCGCACTCAGCCGGGAGAGCTTCTCCTGAAGCAGAGCCGGGATGATGGTGGTGTTAAAGGCAGAGCTGAAATCCACACACAGGATCCTGGCGTAGGTTCCTGGCGTAGTCCAGGTGCTGGAGGGTCCTGTTGGCTCTGTAGGCGAACCGCAGGGGGTCCAGGAAGGGGTCCAGGAAGGGGTCCAGGAAGGGGTCCAGGGAGGGGTCCAGGAAGGGGTCCAGGAAGGGGTCGGTGAGGTCTTTCAGGTGTGACGGCACAAGGCGCTCAAAGGACTTCAGGGCGACGGGTCTGAAGGGGTTAAGTCCTGGAGGTCCTTGTCTTCTTGGGGTCAGGGATGGGTGTGGAGGTCTGGACGCAGGCTGGCACGCGACACGTCTCCAGTGAGGTGGGAGACAGAATCCGGTCCTCCTGAAGAGTGTGTCGTCCCTCTCACGGATGGGAAGAGTCGTCTCTGAGTGTCGGGCCGTCGACGCTCAAGAGAGAGAGGAAGAAAAGTTCAAAACATTTGAGTCTAAGAAGACTTTTTAGAGACATTTGAGTCTACTTTTAGTCATCGGCTTATTTTGATACATTAAATGCATTGAATGTCACATTAAGACACAATATAGACAAACATGCATTGTTTATTTTCTTAAACCAAAACATATTATTGTTAAAATGAATGAAAGGTGTCTTTATGAATAAAACAATAAAGTCCCTTTATGTTATGTTAACGTCGGATCACAGAGCGTTTTACAGAGCAAACTAATGAAAACCAATGCATTGAAATGGGAGAAATTATGTTTATACGGTTTATTTATTGAAGGTAATGTAATGTTAATGGGTGATGTCTCCGAGGGGATCTGTCTATTGTCTGGGATGAAAGCGTTTGTGCGTCGGCCGCTCCGTCCAATCAGAGGACTGCGTTTGCTGTGACGTGAAGTCACAGGACTGAGGAGGAAGTGATCAGCGTTTCACTTCCTTGTTGACGCCTACTCTGTATTTCCATCACACAAACTGTTCTGACTGAGTCTGCATGAGGGAGGGGAGGGGCTCGGAAACACACACACACACACACACACATTTAAGCCCTTAAATGGACTTCCTAACCCCAACAGGGTTGTGAACACTAAGTCAACGCCGCCAGACAGACACAATCCTTTGTCTCTTATCAGACTCACACCGGGTTTTGAAGAGGGAAAAAAAAAAGAAAAATATCGTGTGTGTGTGTGTGTGTGTGTGTGTGTGTGTTGTAACCCAAAAGGGAGTTGATGTTGGCCTCCTCATTCTCTGGGGCTTTGTGTGACCTCGACTAGCGAGGTCAGGAGTCTATTCCTCCTCCGTCTCCATGGTAACCGCCTCCTCCTGTTGATTTATTTGGCCTCAAATTCTGCGGAGCCGCTCCAGCAGTCAGGAGTTATTTAGCCTCCACAGTGTAGCCGTAATGTAACCTCGTACCCACGCCTCCCTCCCTCCCTCCCTCCTTCTCCTCCTCCTCCTCTTCCCTCCCTCCCCTCCCTCCCTCCTTCTCCTCCTCCTCCTCTTCCCTCCCTCCCTCCCTCTTCCCTCCCTCCCTCCCTCCCTCCCTCCCTCCCTCCCTCCCTCCCTCACTCCCTCACTCCCTCCCTCCCTCACTCCCTCCTCCTCCTCTTCCCTCGCTCCCCCCTCTCTCCTCCTGCCCCCCCCTCTCTCCTCCTCCCTCTCCTCCTCCTGCCCCCCCCCCCTCTCTCCTCCCCCCTCCCCCCTCCCAGGAAATTCATAATGAGAAAAAGGAGACGTCTCCAGTGCAGGTCCCGCCCCACACGCTTCCTGGAGACAAAGTCCTCAAGTAAGCAGCAGCCCTCATTTTATATATAATATATATGTGTATAAAATAATACTCATTTTATATATAATATATACATGTAGGTGTATAAAATGTGTGTGTCCCCCTGTGTCCCCCCCTGTCCCCCTGTGTCCCCCCAGGGTCTACACGGGGATGCAGCAGGTCCGGGACAACCTCACACACCCGCGCTTCCAGATGACAGATTCTGAAGAGGAGGCGGACATCATCTGGGCCTACGTCAGCATCAAGGACTACCGGTCGGTGTCTCTCTCTCTCTCTCTCTGTCTCTCTGTCTGTCTGTCTCTGTCTGTCTCTGTCTCTCTCTCTCTCTCTGTCTCTCTCTCTCTCTCTCTCTCTCTCTCTCTCTCTCTCTCTCTGTCTCTCTCTCTCTCTCTCTGTCTCTCTCTCTGTCTCTCTCTCTCTCTCTCTCTGTCTCTCTCTCTGTCTCTCTCTCTCTCTCTCTCTGTCTCTCTCTCTGTCTCTCTCTCTCTCTGTCTCTCTCTCTGTGTCTCTCTGTCTCTCTCTCTCTCTCTCTCTCTCTCTCTCTCTCTCTCTCTCTCTCTCTCTGTCTCTCTCTCTCTCTCTCTCTCTCTGTCCCTCTCTCTCTCTCTCTCTCTCTCTCTCTCTCTCTCTCTCTCTCTCTCTCTCTCTCTCTCTGACTCTCTCTCATTGTGACGGTGTTGTTACGGTTACCATCCAGGAAGCTGAGTGAGGAGCGTCCCCATGTGATGCTCAACCAGTTCCCCGGGGAGTCGGTCGTCACGGTGAAGGACTGCCTGTCCGCCGTGGCGCGCCGCGCCGGGGGCGGCCACCGGGCGGCGCCGTGGCTCCCGCAGACATTCAACCTGCAGACAGAGCTGCCGCAGTTCATCAGACATTACCAGCGGAGAGCCGAGCGGTACGAAGCTATGGACTCGAACTTCACCTCGAGGGGAGGTCTGAGCATAGACATAATATACGTAGAGACGCCTCACAGACTGACGCTGCCTGTTGGAGCTGACGTATCAGCGCGGCCGCCATCTTGGATGGGTCCCCAGTGCGCGGCCGCCATCTTGGATGGGTCCCCAGTGCGCGGCCGCCATCTTGGATGGGTCCCCAGTGCATTTATTTCTACTGAGGAAGTGTATCCCCAACTACAATAATAAGCAGAACTCCCCCAATTTATACCGGATGTTCACACAGTTTGGTTTGTTACAAACGGCAGAGATTTAGTTATGATACAGATATACAGATATATGTATATATTTTTTTAAATAATAATAATTATTGTTGAATGTTACTTGTGAAAGGTAAACGTGATCTGGTGTCAATACTGCGCCGTAAGCTGCACTAAATACTGCATAGCTCTCCCTTTGACTCCTATGCTAGACTAGAGTGAGGAGACCCAACCAATATGGCGGCGACGCTGGGTTACGTTCCAGCACGTCATGAGGCGTCTACGGATATATGTCTATGGGTCTGAGTACCAAAACCTCTTCTCTCATTGGAGGGAATGGAGCCGGCGGCGCTCCAGGACACATGACAGGAAGTGAGAAGGACGCAAATGCAAACGCTTTGTTCCTTCCTCAGGTCCTTGCCTTGTGTTTATTATATTTCATACTTTATTCACTAAAATAATACTGAAGGCGTCTCCATACCCTTCAGCACATGATATAAACGAGGGGGGGGGGGGGGGGGGGTGGAGAAGAGGGATGTGTGTGTGTGTGTGTGTGTGTGTGTGTGTGTGTGTGTGTGTGTGTGTGTGTGTGTGTGTGTGTGTGTGTGTGTGTGTGTGTGTGTGTGTGTGTGTGTGTGTGTGTGTGTGTGTGTGTGTCTTAGTTCCAGTTCAGGAGGAGAAATGACCTGAACTGGAACTAAGACAGACACACACACACACACTCTCACTCCCACACCAATGTGAAGGGAGATGGCTTGCTGTGTGATGCAACTCTTTGTGTGATGTAGGTTCCTATATTGTGTGTGTGTGTGTGTGTCAATGTCCTCAGCGGGGAGGACAACCACTGGATCTGTAAGCCCTGGAACCTGGCGCGGGGTCTGGACATGCACATCACCGACAACCTGAACTACATCATCAGACAGAGGGAGAGCATCCCCAAGGTGACACACACACTCTGTCTGTCTGTCTGTCTGTCTGTCCTCTTCTCCGCTGGAAGTGCACCAGGTGGACCACCCTGTCCCCCCTGGACCCTGGAGAGCTTTTAGGACCATAGTTTCGCACCACTGCTGTATAGTGTGCACTATGTAGGGACTAGGGAACTAGGGAACGAGGGGACAAGGGAAGGGAGTGTGACGCGGTGTGTGTGTGTGTGTGTGTGTGTGTGTGTGTGTGTGTGTGTGTGTGTGTGTGTGTGTGTGTGTGTGTGTGTGTGTGTGTGTGTGTGTGTGTGTGTGTGTGTGTGTGTGTGTGTGTGTGTGTGTGTGTGTCCCAGGTGGTGTGTAAGTACCTGGAGGACCCTGTGCTGTTCCAGCGGGAGGAAGTCGGCGCGGTGAAGTTCGACATCCGGTACATGCTGATGCTTCGCTCCGTCGAGCCGCTCCGCCTCTACACCTACAACGTCTTCTGGCTGCGCTTCGCCAACAAGTGAGACGCACACACACACACACACACACACACACACACACACACACAGATTTAAGATTAAGGCTTAACTGTCAAAATAATAACTGGTTAAACTGGTAATTGAGCGTGACGAGCAGTGGCGCAACTGCGCTCTGGTTGTTAGGGGCGGGGCGTTGCTAAGGGAGAGCGCGTTGCGTCATCACGTACCCTTTAAGCCCCGCCCATAAAATCCTGAACGCGAAACTGGTGAAAAATAGAAAAACGGTCCGACTCACAAGTCAACATTAAATTGTTTTACAGTCTCTTCACACGTTTTCAGCCGTGACTCTCTAACGTGTGTCACGTCTGCATTCGGTTTACACGCTCTTTAATCGCTGTATTAATCTCTAAATTGACGTATGATGTATACATGTTTGTCTGAGTGATGATGTATTTACATCTATACTAACGTGTTCAAGGAGAACAACACAGAGCCGGAGGAGGAGGAGCAGCGCCTCCTCCTCCTCCGGCTCCATGGGGAGAGGAGTTCAGCGGTTTTGCATATTTTCTCCACCAAAACCCGACAAAGTGTTTGTTGTGGACCCGCTGGTCTGCGGTCCGCGCTGAGCGGTCTGTTGTGGACCCGCTGGTCTGTGGTCCGCGCTGAGCGGTCTGTTGTGGACCCGCTGGTCTGCGGTCCGCGCTGAGCGGTCTGTTGTGGACCCGCTGGTCTGCGGTCCACGCTGAGCGGTCTGTTATGTTGTGTGCAGATCCTTCTCACTGGACCACTTCGACGACTACCAGAAGCACTTCACCGTTATGAACTACGCAGAAGGTGTGCAACTCAAACAGGTAACCGACGAACCGACGACACGCATGTCGCACGCATGTCGCACGCATGTCACGCATGTCACACGGCACACAGCAGCAGAGAGTCTCCCTCTTTCTGTGTCTCTCTCTCTCTCTCTCTGTGTCTCTGTGTGTGTCTCTCTCTCTCTCTCTCTCTCTCTCTCTCTCTCTCTCTCTCTCTCTCTCTCTCTCTCTCTCTCTCTCTCTCTCTCTGTGTCTCTCTCTCTCTCTCTCTGTCTCTCTCTCTCTCTCTGTGTCTCTCTCTCTCTCTCTGTGTCTCTCTCTCTCTCTCTCTGTCTGTGTGTCTCTCTCTCTCTGTGTCTCTGTCTGTGTCTCTCTCTCTCTCTCTCTCTCTCTCTCTCTCTCTCTCTCTCTCTCTCTCTATCTCTCTCTCTCTATATATGTCTCTTTCGGTCTGCAGTATCGTTTCCTATTTTGCACACATTACCAGATTTAGCCGCCACAGCAGGATTGTCATTTCCTGTTTTTTTTGTTTTTTTTTCCTGCACAGATTTCACTGTTGTTGTCGTCGCAGCATGACTTCGCTTAATAACGCTAAACCGATCGGTTTATCCATTTAGCAATTATTTTGGTACTTAAGAGATGTAATTGTATTTTTCATGATTTGTGTTCTGTTGTTTTGAGGCGTTCACGTAGGAATACATAACACAACCCCCAACAGACACTGAATAAAAGTGTCTGGACTGTCCCCTCGACTTCACCTTACTGGGATCTGTTGTTGTAAGAAAGGCCATTAAATGCTAATCAGAGAGAGATGAGAGACGGCGCTGAATGAGGCGGTCGACTTTCTTCCTCCTATCCCACACTTGATCCTTTTGTATTCTGCTGAAGGGTTTCCCTCCCCCATGCACGGGACTCATGGGTCCGTATTCAATGTGGTACTGAGGAACATCACCTATAATATCATTTAGCTCCTTATAGTGAAGCATGTTGGCGTCAGGAGACGGATCCCATTTCTTAACATAATCCTGTGAGGTGAAATTCAGATGTTGCAGCAGCAAACCGAAGGAGGACACGGCTGTAATGCGCAGATGAAGCGACGGCGTTTCCAGTGTGGTGGATAAAACCGCATCTAACACTTAATCTGAAGAAGAGAGGTTCAAGAGAGTCGAGGTCTGAAGATGTAAGACTTTATTATCACTTGCAGGAAGTAACAACAAAATCTGAGTTGGTTTGCAAAAGAACTGAGGATCCGCTCACTGACCCCTTCTTGTAACCTCTCTGTTGGTCCAGAATGCACAGCTGTTCATTCCTGATAAGGATCCCTTCCTTATCTTACTCTGTCAGTAGTGCAACGAACCCATTTTGTCTGCATTATTAACTACTAACTTTGTTAATTATTAACAAACCTTCCCTCGCCAGTCCAGGCCATATTTAGAGGGGATAAATACATTAACCCTTCCCTGCTTATATGGCTGAAGGCAAACAAAGCACTTGTTTCCGCCTGCTGATGTCCAGACTGGATCCCCATGTCTTTACTGACCTCTGACCTCTGTTTCACCCACACTTACAAGATAATGAATGTTGTCTTATTTAATGGTAGAATATAATGAACATATTTCCTTTTAAATGTATAGTAAATATCTAGTACATGTCTCCCATACTAGCTGACTTCCCTGGTTCAGGGTCCTCTCGGTCAGCGTTCACTGGGAGGGATTCAAAGTGTGTTCAGAGCCGGCGGTCTGCTGGGAGCCGGGCAACGCTGCTCCTCAGGCGGCGCGGGTGCGAGATATCAACCGCCGGCGTAACGGAGGAGCAGACAGCAGACTATCTGTCTGTCAGCAGCTCAGCTTGTATCCGATCCGAGTCGAAGGCCAAAACGTTTAACGGACGCATAATATTAATGCCTTCCAACACGTACTGGAAGTCCTTCTGCTATGGAGTCTGAATGGAAGTGGATGCGTCATTAGAGTTAGAATAAGTATGTAGATATGTGTTGTGATCAGTTTGGTTGTGTCCTCTCCTCTGTTGGTTCTTAGATCCACTATGATGACTTCATCCCGATGTTCGAGGAGCAGTACCCACAGTATCCCTGGAGGACGGTGGAGGTAAGGGCAGGCGGCCGTCTGTCCGTCCTTAATGTCCCCAGATACCGAAAGTGAAAAGGAAATCGGCGAGTTCGCACGGACAAAATGGCCGATTTGCGACCCCAGTCGCGTGGGGAATTGGGCTTCTGTCACCGCAGTGTGTTCTGGGTACTCGCCCCCCCCCCCCCCCCCTCCAGTACGCCGCTGCCTGTTTGTGTCTCTTGACGTGTCGCTGTTCCCTGCAGGCGGACTTGTTTCAAGCGTTCGGCGAGCTCTTCCAGTTGGCCTGCTCCCGGCCGGCGCCGTACGGTTTCGGGGCGTACCCGGCCTCCCGGGCCATCTACGCAGTGGACCTCATGTTGAAGTGGGCGACCGGACCCGGCGGTGAGTGGTGTGTTTGGGGACGCCATTTTGGGAGAGTAAACCCAAGAGCAAAACGGTGTGGGAAGAAGCACAGCTTCATTTTCTAAGCAGCCGTCGCTAGCCGTTTCTTTTCACGTGTGTGTGTGTGTGTGTGTGTGTGTGTGTGTGTGTGTGTGTGTGTGTGTGTGTGTGTGTGTGTGTGTGTGTGTGTGTGTGTGTGTGTGTGTGTGTGTGTGTGTGTGTGTGCAAAATGGACTGAGACTTTCTCTGCAATCTACTTTTAGCCAAATTTCATGATATGTACTTATTTATCAAATCCAAATAAAGATGTAAACTGTGTGCGTGTGTGTGTGTGTGTGTGTGTCCTAACCCAGGTGAGCGCGTGATGAAGCCCCAGATCCTGGAGGTGAACTTCAGCCCGGACTGCGCGCGGGCCTGCCTCTATCACCCCCACTTCTACAACCACATGTTCCAGGCGCTGTTCCTGGACCGGCCGGAGGACTGCCCTGTCACCCGCATCCTGTGATCACAACCGCTACAACACGGAGGGTTACTCAGCGGCCATCTTGGCTCCAAGTTGGCCGCCAGGTGAATACAAATCCCATTGACGTGGTGAAGTATTCCCTCCCTCTCTCTCCTCTTTTGTGAGAGAGAAAGAGAGGGATTAAGAAATCTTATTTGCAGTTCATAATAAACTGTGAATAAACTTTTTTTTTAAATATTAACTTTCTGGTTTTATATTTTTGTTTTTTTTCCTCAACAGAAATGTGTGATTGTAAACTTTGTGAGTCAAACTGCCGGACGGATTATTTCATCACTCATCGCCAGTCGTCTTCTTTGTGGCCACAGATCGGAGATAGCGCTCGGCGGGTGTTTCCCTGAGGTTATCGTTATCGCCAGGGCCGGCGTAACGCACAGGCTTGATATGGCTGCAGCCTAGGGGCCCCACCTGCCAGGGGGCCCCCGATTGGCCGAATCGGGGCCCCCTCCGCTAGCCCCGCGATCTGCTAGCGCCGCGATCCGGTAGCGCCGCGATCCGGTAGCGCCACGATCCGCCCGCCCCCCCCCCCCCCGCTCAACAAAAATCTCCGCCAGCACCCCCCCCCCCCCCCCCCCCCCCCCGCTCAACAAAAATCTCCGCTTGCCCCCCGCCCCCCCCCCCCCCCCGCTCAACAAACATTTTTTTTGGGGGGGGGGGGGGTGGTCCTTCAATGTGGGGGGGGGGGGGGGGGGCGCCTACATCGTCCAGCAGCCTAGGGGCCCCTGGCCTTCTTAATTCGGCCCTGGTTATCGCGTTGCGCTGCGTTGTCTTAATCCGGACCGCAGACTGGCATCGCGGTCCGGATAAAATGGATGTATGATAAGATTAATAATAAGATTAGGAAGCATCCTGAACAGTGTGACTCAGAGGACACAAGTAAAGTACTTTATTTAGGACTTAATATGGGAGAAATGTACTAATACGTTTAAAGGAAATATAATCATTATATACTATACATATAAAGAAAGTATAATCGTCTTGCCTTGTCGTAGATAATGAAGGTATGGTTATATTTTATCTATTATCTATTATCTATCATATGACCAATAATTAGGGTCACACTAACCTCGGTGCCTTTCTGCTGACGCAAGACAGAATCATGAGATATAAGCAGAGGCATATAATCATAAAGGCCTCATGAAAATCAGGCTCCTCCCCTCTGGTCCTCCTCCCCCTCTGGTCCTCCTCCCCTCTGGTCCTCCCCTCTGGTCCTCCTCCCCTCTGGTCCTCCCCCTCTGATCCTCCCCTCTGGTCCTCCTCCCCTCTGGTCCTCCACTCTGATCCTCCCCTCTGGTCCTCCACTCTGGTCCTCCTCCCCTCTGGTCCTCCCCCTCTGATCCTCCTCCCCTCTGATCCTCCCCTCTGGTCCTCCTCCCCTCTGGTCCTCCTCCCCTCTGGTCCTCCACTCTGATCCTCCCCTCTGGTCCTCCACTCTGGTTCTCCCCCTCTGATCCTCCCCTCTGGTCCTCCTCCCCTCTGGTCCTCCCCCTCTGATCCTCCCCTCTGGTCCTCCACTCTGGTCCTCCCCTCTGGTCCTCCTCCCCTCTGGTCCTCCTCCCCTCTGGTCCTCCTCCCCCTCTGGTCCTCCTCCCACTCTGGTCCTCCCCCTCTGGTCCTCCCCCCCTGATCCTCCTCCCCTCTGGTCCTCCCCTCTGGTCCTCCTCCCCTCTGATCCTCCTCCACTCTGGTCCTCCCCTCTGGTCCTCCTCCCCTCTGGTCCTCCACTCTGATCCTCCCCCTCTGGTCCTCCCCCTCTGGTCCTCCTCCCCTCTGATCCTCCTCCCCTCTGGTCCTCCTCCCCTCTGGTCCTCCCCTCTGGTCCTCCCCTCTGATCCTCCACTCTGGTCCTCCACTCTGGTCCTCCTCCCCTGTGGTCCTCCCCTGTGGTCCTCCCCTCTGGTCCTCCACTCTGGTCCTCCTCCCCTCTGATCCTCCACTCTGGTCCTCCACTCTGGTCCTCCACTCTGGTCCTCCTCCCCTTGTCATGGAGAAAACCACATCTAACACTTAAACTGAAGAAGAGAAGATCGAGAGAGTCGAGGTCTGAAGATGTAAGACTTTATTATCACTTGAGAACAAGCAACCACAAAGCCTGAGTTAGTTTGCAAAAGAACTGAGGATCCGCTCACGGACCCTTCCTTATAACCCCTTTCTGTTGGTCCGGAGTGTACATCTGTTTCTGCTCTAATTCATAACAAAGATCCCATTTCGTCTACAGAATTTGACCCCGGCCCATCAATCAACCTTCACAGGTCAGTCCAGGGGACTGAGACCTGGGATCTGATTGCTAATGCAAACCATTGCCCTCCAGTCCAGGAGGACTGGAAGGAATGTTTACGTTACCAACGCTCCCCAACTCGCATGGCCCTATATCGACATCAGAGACTTGTTCCATCCTGCTGTGGTATAGATTGGACCCTCATGTCCTTACTAACCCCTGTTAGTAAGGACACAACGTATGTTTACCTTGCATATAGATAACACGTCTCTGGGGAGGTCCGCATATGGCGTGAGGGACAAAGTGTACTCTAATAAAAACAGAGTCACCCCTTACAGGCCACCCAAACGTCACATGACCCGTCGGCCACACTCACTCACTTAATATAGCATATGGGCAAGATCATGTATGTTCTCTCTTATTTAATGGTAGAATAAAATGTACATATTTCCTTTAAATGTATAGTAAATCTCTAGTAAATGTCTCCCATAATTGTCACCTTATTAATTGAACTGATATAAAACAGGCGTAATTACACACATGTACTTATGAAATGAAATGATCTGCAAACTAAATCGCTGGCTTGAGATGTTTACTACACGCGTGACGAGTACCAATCGTGAGTAAAGTAACAAATCAAATAAAACAAATACCAAATATGAGTCAACATAACGATGTGAGCACAATGAAAATCACTTCTACTCAAACACTACATGACCTCATGGATAAAGACATTAAAGGTCACTCCTAAGACATGCGCACTTTAAACAGATAAACATATAAACATGGATAAAACGCTGAATACCTGATAACGCATTATCTCAACATGAACTAAATGTTTAAATGAATGAAAACAAGTAGAGGTGTGTGTGTGTGTGTGTGTGTGTGTGTGTGTGTGTGTGTGTGTGTGTGTGTGTGTGTGTGTGTGTGTGTGTGTGTGTGTGTGTGTGTGTGTGTGTGTGTGTGTGTGTGTGTGTGTGTGTGAGAGAGAGAGAGAGAGAGAGAGACAGGGGAAGGGACAGACTGGCATAGAGACACTGTAGTGTTAAAAGAAACACTTCCACCCATTTCCATTTCCTTCTAGTTTTCCAGTTCAAAGGAATGTTACTCATTCCCATAAGGACGACTTCATTTGTATGTGTTATTGTACTTGGGGGGGGGGGGGGGGGGGGGGGGGGGGGGAGACGCATGACAAAGAGTGACAAGTCACTCATTTCTGAATTGTCCGAATCTCCCTCCTCTCTAATGTCCACCGTCTTATAGTCCTGAGCCGTACATACCGGCCGTCCGGAAAGCTGAAACAACACACCTGGAATTGAACAGATCCTTACCGTGACACACCTGGAAGCACTTTCTGAGGGCATCAGGGCAGTGTGGTGGAGAAAACCGCATTCAACACTTGATCTGAAGAAGAGAGGTTCGAGAGAGTCGAGGTCTGAAGATGTAAGACTTTATTATCACTTGCAGGAAGTGACAACATCTGAGTTGGTTTGCAAAAGAACTGAGGATCCGCTCACAGACCCCTTCTTTTAACCTCTCTGTTGGTCCACAATGCACCTCTGTTCATCAGTTCATTCCTGATAAGGATCCCTTCCTTATCTTACACTGTCAGTAGTGCAACGAACCCATTTTGTCTGCATTAACAAACCTCTCCACGCCAGTCCAGGCTATATTTAGAGGGGATAAATACATTAACACACACTTGTGTTAATGTATTGTGTGTTCCAGACTGGAACCCCATGTCTTTGCTGACCTCTGTTTCACCCACACTCACTTCATCCATATAGCATATGGGCAAGATAATGAATGTTCTCTTATTTAATGGTAGAATATAATGAAGATATTTCCTTTAAATGTATAGTAAATATCTAGTAAATGTCTCCCATAGTTCACTCAGGATGCCCCTATATATTACAGAGACACAGGAATGTGCTGTGGTGTGTTCTCCTCGGCTGCCGGGATGCTGGTGTGTGGATGATGAAGTGATGGAGGTCCGCTCCCAAAAGTGTCTGAGAAAATAACTTTTTATTTAACAGAGATCACACGCGGGAAGTCATTCAATGCATTGAATTGTCCGAATCTCCCTCCTCTCTCTCTAACACACACACTTCTTATACCGCTCTGAGCCATACCGTGCGTGGCAGTTATGGGAGACATGTACTAGATATTTAATATACATTTAAAGGAAATATGTTCATTATATTCTACCTATTAAATAAGAGAACATTCATTATCTTGCCCATATGCTATATGAAGTAAGTGTGGGTGAAACAGAGGTCAGTAAAAACATGAGGTTCCAGTGTAAACAATAGCAGGCGGAAACAAGTCCTTTGTTGGCCTTCAGCCATATGAGCAGGGAAGGAGCAGATATCCCCTCTAAATATGGCCGGACTGGCGTGGAAAGGTTTGTAACTGACGTCAAAGTCTGCAGACAAAATGGGTTCTGTTGCACTACTGACAGAGTAAGATACGGAAGGGATCCTTATCAAGAATGAACTGAGGTGCATTCTGGACCAACAGAGAGGTTAAAAAAAGTCGTCCGTGAGCGGATCCTCAGTTCTTTTGCAAACCAACTCAGATTTTGTTGTCACTTCCTGCAAGTGATAATAAAGTCTTACATCCTCAGACCTCGACTCTCTCGAACCTCTCTTCTTCACTTTAAGTGTTAGATGCGGTTTTCTCCACCACACAGTCCGGCACGCCGAAACAATACACCCTCAGATCTCCACCACCACAAACAGCTCCCTGTCTTAAACCCCATTAGTCTGGGGTCCACAGGTCTGCCCCTAATAGCTCACAGAGAGACATGGGAATGTTCTCCCATGACTCAGCAGTATTCCACAGACAAAGAATGAGTGAAATACAATGAATAAAAGAAAGAAGGAGAATAACCTGCAAATGTATATCAGAAAATACACTACAAGAACTCTATTAAAGCCCCGCCTTCCTCCAGCAGAACTCTATTAAAGCCCCGCCTTCCTCCAGCAGAACTCTATTAAAGCCCCGCCTTCCTCCAGCAGAACTCTATTAAAGCCCCGCCTTCCTCCAGTAGAACTCTATTAAAGCCCTGCCTTCCTCCAGCAGAACTCTATTAAAGCCCCGCCTTCCTCCACCAGAACTCTATTAAAGCCCCGCCTTCCTCCAGCAGATCTCTATTAAAGCCCCGCCTTCCTCCACCAGAACTCTATTAAAGCCCCGCCTTCCTCCAGCAGAACTCTATTAAAACCCCGCCTTCCTCCAGCAGAACTCTATTAAAGCCCCGCCTTCCTCCACCAGAACTCTATTAAAGCCCCGCCTTCCTCCAGCAGAACTCTATTAAAGCCCCGCCTTCCTCCACCAGAACTCTATTAAAGCCCCGCCTTCCTCCGCCAGAACTCTATTAAATCCCCGCCTTCCTCCACCAGAACTCTATTAAAGCCCCGCCTTCCTCCAGCAGATCTCTATTAAAGCCCCGCCTTCCTCCACCAGAACTCTATTAAAGCCCCGCCTTCCTCCAGCAGATCTCTATTAAAGCCCCGCCTTCCTCCAGCAGAACTCTATTAAAGCACCGCCTTCCTACGGACAAACATTTCCCATGCGGTCCAGCTGATGTCTCCCCTGCGGCTTTCAACGTCTCCACGGATTAACCAGGAGGACATGCGCTGCGTTTGGGTTCGTCCGTCTCCAGGAGCTTTTTGTGGTTGTACTTTCTGAAGTTAGTGTCGCCTGGAGGAGGAAGTTGGAAGGAGGACACGCCAGCCCAGAAGACACTAGAGACTGTAGGTAAAGTCCGGGTGGTGGTCCTGGTCTCAGTAATGTGAGTCCAGTCCTAGTGACTGGATGTGTTTAGGTGGCGCCTCACGGTTTAAATGAACGGTTCATTGTTTGGTCTGGACGGGATTTGGACCGGTTCACCCTTCGCCCCCCCGTTGGGGGCCAGCCTTTCTGAAGTCCTTGAATCATAAGCGGACCCGGAGAAACGGAACAATGTAATGTCATATCACCAGGTCTGTAGTCCTTCAGTCTGTAGTCCTGCAGGACTGTAGTCCTTCAGACCGCCCCAGGTATGTAGTCCTTCAGGTCTGTAGTCCTCCAGTCTGTAGTCCTCCAGTCTGTAGTCCTGCAGACCGCCCCAGGTCTGTAGTCCTCCAGTCTGTAGTCCTGCAGACCGCCCCAGGTCTGTTGTCCTGCAGTCTGGATCACCAGTAGTCCTCCATGTTTCACCGGGCTGAGCTGAGTTGTATAGCTGTGTGTAGTTTAATAGCTGTGTGTAGTTTTATAGCTGTATTAGTTTTATAGCTGTATTAGTTTAATAGCTGTATTAGTTTAATAGCTGTATTAGTTTAATGGCTGTTAGTTTAATGGCTGTGTTAGTTAAATAGCTGTAGTAGTTTAATAGCTGTGTGTAGTTTAATAGCTGTAGTAGTTTAATAGCTGTATTAGTTTAATAGCTGTATTAGTTTAATAGCTGTGTTAGTTAAATAGCTGTAGTAGTTAAATAGCTGTAGTAGTTAAATAGCTGTGTGTAGTTTAATAGCTGTGTTAGTTTAATAGCTGTATTAGTTAAATAGCTGTATTCGTTTAATAGCTGTATTAGTTAAATAGCTGTGTTAGTTTAATAGCTGTATTAGTTTTATAGCTGTATTAGGTTAATAGCTGTATTAGTTTTATGGTGTAGTGTAAATGCTGGTCTGTGGATGATGGAGGTCCGCTCCCACCAGTGTCTGAGGATGAAACTTTATTTACAGAGGACACACGCGGGAAGACCGAGTCTCCCTCCTCTCTAATGTCCACCATCTTATAGTCCCATATATGACAGAGATGTCTCTATATATTACAGAGAGACACAGGATGTCCTCTCATGGCGCAGAAGCATTCTTCATATAAAGAATGAGTGAATAAAAGAAAAAAGGAGAACAACCTGTAAATATATCTCAGGAAATTCACCTCAATAGCTGTATAAGTTGTATTAGTTTTCTAGCTGTATAAGTTGTATTAGTTTTCTAGCTGTATAAGTCGTATAGTTTTATAGTTGTATTAGTTTAATAGTTGTATTAGTTTTAAATAGCCGTTGGGTGAGTGGAATGCGCATGCGCCTTCTTCGCCGCCGTGTTGTCGTCGCGGCCATAGATATAGAACACTAGATGTGTTACAGCGGAGTCTAGAACGTCAGGTCGGCCATCTTACTCCAGGCAAGACGGTCGACCCCAGGCATCGTACCACAGGCAAGATCTCTGTACAGGGTGGGGGATTTCAACATGCAGCCTTTCTTATAGCCTATTTGTAATAGGAAATAGTGTAATCTAACTATTTTAGAACATTATTCTATTTTATTTTTTTTAATTTATTTTTTATTATGCAGTTTCATAACTACATCTTTGACGTTTATAACAAACCAAACCGTTTGAAAATCGGATGAAATTTGAGCAAGTTCTGGTTATCTAAAAGTACATGAACCACTACAACACAAGTTATGGGCCGTGTTCCGATATCTGTGAGTACACTAACTTCCGTGAGTACACTTCAACATAGTACACTATCCGTACTCAATAGGTACGCAGAGCTTCAGATGTTAGTGCTGTTACTCTGTGGCGCACTTAACGGAAATGACATCAGCTGCGCGGCCGCGTCACCCGCCAAACACGTGAATTCATTAGACGTTCTCTGAGCGCGGCTCCGCCTCTTCCGCTACGTAGCTAAGATGGCTGCCGTTGAGTACGCAAAGTGTACCCCGTAGCACACTCAGCATTTTGGCCGTTTTGAGTACACATACGGGTCCTTTCAAGTACACTTCTTTTGCCGCGATCATAATCGGAACACCCTACGTACTCAAACTAAGTATACTAAGTACGGGAAGTATGGATATCGGAACACGGCCTTGGTGACCGAGCTGCCTGGAGCAAGATGGCCGCCATGTGCGGACGTTCCACTCCGTTGGCCAGCAACGCGGACGAGACGTCTAAGCTGTGTCCCAATTCAGGGGCTGCATGCGTCGAAGTACGCATTTGAAGGCCGATTACGTCACAACGCGGCGCGAAGGCTGTCCCAATTCGAGGGCTCCTTCAAATGCGTAGGCTTCTTTTCCTCTTTTTGGAGGATGCACCGCAACTATCCTTCGCGGCCTCGCATATCCCAAAATCCTTTGCGCGCCGCTTTTCAGTGCCGGGAAAGTTACAATGGCGAAACCAAGCGGCGATGAATGTATGTTTAAATGTAATAAGGTTTATATTTAATTACTTTTACTTACTACGACTTATACTTTTACTAATTACTTATATTTTATTACTTTTATTATCCCCGCTTTATTTCCAGACTGTAAAACTGCAAACTCTTGTTAAACGATTGGATTGAATAAAGAGCTAAGTTTATGATTACTACCAACTGACGGCTGGTGACGCGGCTGGTGACGCAACCAGGAAATGCTTAGAAGGCTAGAGCGTCTCATTTAACAACGGTTGATGCGGCCTTCGAAGGTTGCAACCCCTGAATTGGGACACAGCTAGTGTTATATATATATATATATCTATGGTCGCGGCCTCTTTAGCGCCTGCCTCGAGCGGATGACGTCACCACGCCAACGTAACGGCGTGTGGGGGGGCCTAGGCAGTGACGGTTATGGTGCGTTCCAGGCAACCCGTAACCCGTGATTTCACGGCTTCATACTCACAACTTGTTAGCGTTGCAGGCAAGTCACGACTAACAAACTCCTACCTTTAATGTTAGTTGACGATTGATGGCTGATAGCGATTGAACAAACAAACTTTAGTACTCCACACTCGTATGTGTATTGTTGTGATTACAATGCGCGGCATTACGTTACGTTGCCTATTCATGTCTATCTATGTATATTTTCTCACCGTTGGTCACCGGTGTCTGCGGAGCATCAGGGGAAGCCATTGTTGTTTATGTTCTTGATGTCAAAAAACGAGTTCACAGGTCGTGAGTTACGAGTTTGACTGCCGATCCAGAGCACGGGTAGAAGGTCGTGAAATCACGGGTTGTCTGGAACGCACCATTACACGCTTCAAACGTTTTCCTGACAATCCAGCTCACCTGTCAATCATATGGGAGAAATTTACTAGTTATTTACTACCAGTGTTGGTCAAGTTCCTTGGAAATAGTAATTAGTTACTGATTACTTCTCCAAGAAAGTAATCCAGTTACTTTACTGATTACTTATTTTCAAAAGTAATTAGTTACTTTAATAATTCCTTTACTTAGTTACTTTTCAAAAACATGATGCACAACCTGGATAGGCTATAAAGCCTAAATAGACCTTCCAGCCCAATTCTATTCTTTTCTGAATTTTTCGCTGTAGATAAAAGTTTTCTTCCCACGCAGAGTGTACAGCGGACACTTATGTTTTTGTCACTTTTTACCGAGTCAAAGTAATGTCGGTACTTCCACTGTAGGAACTGTTTTGGAAAAAAAGGCCGACATATGCCTATACAATATGCAGCCGGCGCTCGGAAAAAGGCTTGCAACAAAAAGATGAGCCACACGTTTAGAAACAATTGCATGATCTATCTAAAAGCAATACCTTATTGAAAATGTTGGAGCGGCTGGCTTGACCACGCGAAACCGAGAGACGGCTGTCTTGACCGCAGTACGCGATCAGTCATTAATCAATAATGGTATTTACCGTATAACTGCACATAACTTTATTTAAAAGCAATCAAATGGAACACGTGTGTTTGTATTCTGGTGTCCGGTGCGTGTGGATGTGCGGCTCCTCCGGCGGAGCGGTTCATGTTAATAGCGGAGTCCGGGAGGGTTCACCTTCACGGCGTAGTTACGAGGGATGTGCGACTATCGTCTTAAAAAATACTAAAGTGTTTTTTAAAGTTAGAAAGATATTACATATTCAACAGATATTCACGCTCCGAATTACAGCGATCATACACGGGGAACTAAAGCCGCGATCACCGGGCACCGCTTCAAGACTCACAGTATGCAACACAACGTCCTTTTGATCGATAACAATATAAATTGATCGACACATTTCTTAAGGATCAATGATCGATCATCGATTAATTATGCCCATTCCTACTTCTATCGAAATTTAAATAATGCCTCTAGGCCGGACATTTAATATGCCTCTAGGCCTAACTGTTAAAACCACAAATGTGACGGCTTTCTTGGAAAGTTCCCCAGTAGATGCATTAACAGGAACTTTGACACGCTTGTAAGATGAGAACAGGCGTCAGACAGTTTGCACAGGATGTCTAAGTTGTATGTCTGAGCTTGTGCTGTCAGGCCCAGGAAATATAGCTGTACGTTTAGACGAGCACAAGCCAATCACCTACCAGGGTTGTTGTCTCCAAGGCTCGCAGGCAAAGGGACACTCTTTATCTAGTATAAAAACCCTGTACATCCTGTCATCCACATCCTATCTCTCACCAGACTCGGTAGTGAACTCTCGTTCGCGAGACGCAGCTACGGAACCATCTACCGAGAAATAGGTCCAGCGCTGTTAGGGACTTAGGCTGTGTTCTCTGTTCTGTAACATTAACTGAATAAAGATAATTGCTTATATTCTTAATCATTGAATTCGACAATCCTTATTCCAATCATAGTTTAGTGTGGAAACCTCTGAATCTATCACAAAATTCCAACACTTCCAAGCATTAAATGCTGCATGGTCCTGCTCTCTCCCGCGCTCCATGTTATCTCTTGTTGATCTACACATCACGCACTGACGTCGCACCGCTCATACGTGATTGTCATGAGACACTAACAAACAAAATCACGCTTTAGTAACGCAGTAACGCAGTCTGTTTGGGGGAAAGTAACAGTAATCTAATTACTGTTTTTGCAATTGTAATCCCTTACTTTACTTGTTATTTGAAAAAAGTAATCGGATTACAGTAACGCGTTACTTCTAACGCGTTACTGCCCATCACTGTTTACTACACATTTAAAAGGAATATGTTAATTATATTCTACCATTAAATATGAGAACATTCATTATCTTGCCCATATGCTATATGAATGAAGTAAGTGTGGGTGAAACAGAGGTCCATGGGGTTCCAGTCTAAACAATAACAAGCAAAAACAAGTCTTTTCATGGCCTGCGAGAAGGTGGGAAGGTTTGTCAACAGGAGTCAAATTCTGCAGACATATGGATTCCTTACGTTGTTTGTTTAAGGAAGGGATCCTTATAAGGAATCAACAGATGAACAGCTGTGCATTCCGGACCAACAGAAAGAGGTTAAAAGAAGTCGTCCGTGAGCGGATCCTCAGTTCTTTTGCAAACTAACTCAGATTTTGTTGTTACTTCCTGCAAGTGATTATAAAGTCTTGCATCTTCAGACCTCGACTCTCTCGAACCTCTCTTCTTCTCTTCTTCTTAAGTGTTAGATGCGGTTTTCTCCACCACAATCACAGGACAACACCTCAATGTGGAGCAGGGAGTGGGGGGAGTTAGGGAGCAGGGAGGGAGCAGAGAGGGGGGGGGGGTGTTAGGGAGAAGGGGGGGGGGGGGGGAGTTGGGGAGTAGGGGGGGGGGGGGTCTAGGGAGGAGAGAGGGGGAGTTGGGGAGGTTGTGAAACAGGCTATCCTAATACCAGTATTAGGATAGCCTGTATTAATACTGGTATTAAAGGAGAACTGTCGGTAGTGCAACAAACCCATTTTGTCTGCAGACTATGACATCAGATACATTAACAAACCTTCCCACGCCAGTCCGGGCCATATTTAGAGGGGATATCTGCTCCTTCCCTGCTCATATGGCTCAAGGCCAACAAAGCACTTGTTTCCGCCTGCTATTGTTTAGACTGGAACCCCATGTCTTTACTGACCTCTGTTTCACCCACACTTACTTCATTCTATTGAAACATATATTGAACACAATATATTGTAAAGCATATATTGAAAATATATTGAAATATTAAGAATGCTAAAAGGCCCAAACAGCTACTTGGAGTCAGAAATAATACAGTCATAGTCGGCACTGTTTGTCAGTGCTCCCCCCC
This sequence comes from Merluccius polli, assembly GCA_030340625.1. Lineage (NCBI taxonomy): Eukaryota > Metazoa > Chordata > Actinopteri > Gadiformes > Merlucciidae > Merluccius > Merluccius polli. The sequence goes on from JAOPHQ010006598.1 coordinate 30,900, forward strand.
CCTCCCCTCACAGAGAACCAGTCACAGTTTGATTGTTTATAGGTGTTCCCCATCCTCTTGTAGACGCTTCCCCCTCCCCTCACAGAGAACCAGTCACAGTTCGATTGTTTATAGGTGTACCCCATCCTCTTACAGGAAATCCTCCACGTACCCTGATGTAGCAAAACAACAGCCGGAGACAAGCGATACTCGCCTGAAAACAGGTGCGAGGCCAATCATCGTGTTCAGAGGCGCTGAGTAGCCTAAAACCTCGCACATAGAATACGGGGGAGGCAAGGTCAAATGGGCACAATTGCTCATCCTCCCCACGGTAGACGGGAGACGCCAACTAAATCTGCCAAGTTCCCTAGCTTCAAACTAGCTGAACTTGCCCTCCTTAGCCATAAAGTATCCATAGAAACCGTTTATGACGTATGCCCCTGTTTCGAACCCATCTTGTAAAACAAAGTATCACTGCCCCCCCCCCCCCTAGTGACGACAGCCCCGGCCACCGAATGTGTCCTTTTAATCTATAAAGTATCCACGGACCTGAGACTCGGGGCTCACAATCAGCAGAACTTCTCAGGAGGCGAAGCTCTTTGTGACACCAGCGCTGTATTGGTTATGCTTTTACTCGTTGACTTTGATTAAGTTTGATTAAGAATAAATCTACTCAGTTTAATTCAGTTTATATCTCTTTATTTTCTCCTCATTTTTGATCTGATACCTTAAAGGGTCCGCTCCGTTGTTAGCTTAGTATAGGCCGAAGATTTTTCTCCCTTCAATTCATATAGCATATGGGCAAGATAATGAATGTTCTCTCTTATTTAAATGTATAGTAAATTTCTCCCATAATGTTTAGTATGAGAACGAGTTCCAACGTTACCGTGGTGATTAAAAAAGAACTCTGTTGTGGGATGTTTAGTATGAGAACGAGTTCCAACGTTACCATGGTGATTAAAGGAGAACTCCGGTGTAAACTGGTTCTGGGATGTTTAGTATGAGAACGAGTTCCAACGTTACCATGGTGATTAAAGGAGAACTCCGGTGTAAACTGGTTCTGGGATGTTTAGTATGAGAACAAGTTCCAACGTTACCATGGTGATTAAAGGAGAACTCCGGTGTAAACTGGTTCTGGGATGTTTAGTATGAGAACGAGTTCCAACGTTACCATGGTGATTAAAGGAGAACTCCTTTTATAAACTGGTTCTGGGATGTTTAGTGTGAGAACAAGTTCCAACGTTACCATGGTGATTAAAGGAGAACTCTGGTGTAAAATGGTTCTGGGATGTTTAGTATGAGAACGAGTTCCAATGTTACCATGGTGATTAAAGGAGAACTCCGGTGTAAACTGGTTCTGGGATGTTTAGTATGAGACCGTGTTCCAACGTTACCATGGTGATTAAAGGAGAACTCCGGTGTAAAATGGTTCTGGGATGTTTAGTATGAGAACGAGTTCCAACGTTCCATGGAGAGCAACAAAAAGCCGATACGACGCAAAGCTAAGTTCGCTGTTTTTAGCCGATTCTACCAAACTGCTATACGTTTGAGTGCTAAGGGCATCTCACCTTACAAGCACTCCGGCGACCGGAGTGGGAGAGGTGCGCGATTGTTGAAGGGGGGGCGGCAGTAATGACACCGCGCATACAGACGTTTATCATCGTTTTTTTACATGTATATCTTTGAAGAGGCCCCTGATTGGACGAGGCCCCGGGCTGAAGCCCAGGTAAGCCCGTGCATTAAGGCGCCACTGCCCAGACCTACGACCGACGGGGGGGGGGGGGGGGGCGCCGGGCAGAGGACGCAGCCGTTCCGCAGCGCTTACCTTCCTTGGTGGAGATCCGGTATAGACTCAGCTCCCAACCCAACTTTGACAATAGATTAACGGCGATCTTTTTTTTTTTATCGCGCGATAAGAGCCTCGCGTTATCGCAGCGCGGTAACGCCGATAACGGCCCATCACTAGTCTTAACAACATATAAAACGAGGCATTGACAACTTCAGAAGTGTACAGATAGTTTATTAAAAAGCATATTTTATACACACAATACCTTCAGTAGTTCACCCGTCGACGCCATGTTTTTTTTAGGCTGATAAGTCACCGAAGGCGACCTGAGATCCTCACCGACGGAAGAAACCTCACAGACGGCGGCGTTGGCGGTGAGCGTGAAGGTGGAGGAGCGTACGGGTGATGATGTCACAGCGCGTCTCCCGCCGCCGTCTCGTTTTTTTTATCGGGATCCTCCATGCTTGTTTTGTTGAGAGGGGGCGGCGGGTGAGGGAATGAGGCGTCTTTGCACACGGCACGTTCGGAAGGACAGAGTGGGAGGGGTCGCGGTCGCGCTCAGTCTCCAAGGCAACCACAGACGCATGAGGCGGAAACTGACCATTTTAATGCATATATCGCTATAAACGATATTGTCAAATCTTGTATCCCCTTGGAAATTATATCGTACATAGCCGATATATCCTGCAGCCCTAATACCAGTATGAGGCTAGCCAGTATTAATACCTGTATTAATACCAGTATGAGGCTAGCCAGGATTTAATTTCCTTGGTCTAAGTTACTGACTGGATTATGTTGAATATAGTGTTTACCAAAATGTTAAATATATATGTTTAGCAGGTTTCATAACAGTAGATGTTAAATTAGGGTTGTTATGTTAAAGGGGAGTAGTCATTACAATCGATATGTTAGAAAGGAGAGTACTTGACTAGTTCTAACAGTAGATATGTTGTAAAGGAGAGTATTTGTAACAGTAGACATGCTGTTATAAAGGAGAGTAGTTGTAACAGTAGACATGCTGTTATAAAGGAGTTGTAACGGTAGAAATGCTGTTATAAAGGAAAGTAGTTGTAACAGTAGGTATGTTTATAAAGGAGAGTAGTTGTAACAGTAGACATGCTGTTTATAAAGGAGAGTTGTAACGGTAGAGATGCTGTTATAAAGGAGAGTAACAGTAGACATGCTGTTTATAAAGGAGAGTTGTAACGGTAGAGATGCTGTTATAAAGGAGAGTAGTTGTAACAGTAGACATGATGATATAAAGGAGAGTAATTGTAACGGTAGACATTATGATATAAAGGAGAGTAGTTGTAACAGACTAGTTATAAAGGAGAGTAGTTGTAACAGTAGACATGATGATATAAAGGAGAGTAATTGTAACGGTAGACATTATGATATAAAGGAGAGTAGTTGTAACAGACTAGTTATAAAGGAGAGTAGTTGTAACAGTAGACATGATGATATAAAGGAGAGTAATTGTAACAGTAGACATGATGATATAAAGGAGAGTAGTTGTAACAGTAGACTTGATGTTATAAAGGAGAGTAGTTGTAACAGTAGACTTGATGATATAAAGGAGAGTAGTTGTAACAGTAGGCATGTTATAGGGTGAGGGGACACGGTCCGCAAGACTAGTTTTTGGTATATTTCGGCCGTCTTCAGAGATCTGAAAGCTGCCCATCAGAACCGGTACGCTGCCTGGCCTGTGGTTCGCTCTGCATGTCTCCATATGCGCAGGCAGAGAAAAGGACCGCTATGCTGTTTCTCGGGTCCTCTACTGGGAAGCAGCGGCTGTAGGGACTAAGCTTTTGATAACAAATGAGTTGGACAGGTCCAACTATTTTACTGACTTTACTGCTAGTTTTACTTTGTATAGTCTCATCTGAATACCTGCATCTCTGTAGGGCTGCATCCCAGAGGTGTCTAGGTAGAGGTGAACATGTATTCGGAGGGAGAGAATTGACAATGACACATTTATTTTGTTGTTTTGTTTTGTTTTTTCTGTGACAAAATGTAAAATGGTGTGTGAAGGTATGGTTATATTTTATATCAATCATATGACCAATAATTAGGGTCACACTAACCTCGGTGCCTTTCTGCTGACGTAAGACAGAATCATGAGATATAAGCAGAGGCATATAATCATAAAGGCAACTCCTCATGATCAGAATGAGTACGTTGTTGGTGACATGTGTAGAGTACATAGTGTGAGATCAGTTTGTTGCAAAGAACAGGCAGGCTTGTCGCTGTACATGTAAAGAATCTTTTAGATAATACCCAGAGGCGACAATCTAACGCTGGAGTCGGATACCACGAGGACGAGGGGGGAAGACGTCAACAGCCAGCCCTTGTTATGACATTTTCACTGATGTGTATATAACTTCCTGGGTCAGGGATAGTTGGTGTGCAGACTTCGTGAACTGACACACACTTTGTTGTCTGTCAGGGAAACCTAGTTGGACCCAGATATCTGTAAAACTTTGCACATTCTACTGGTGTTAAGAATAAAGCTGATTATTGAGTAAACTAAATCTTCTATCACTTCATTAAAGAACACGCGTGAGTAAGAGTTTGAAGAGAAACTGCTTTTCACAACATGTGCTACTGCTGTGGGCAAAAGCATGCTAAATGTATGTCAATGCATGCAGCAATGACACGATGTTATAGTTTAGGGACAACTGACACCATGAATTAAGTTAGGGACCACCTGTATTAAGTTAGGGACAACTGAGAACATGTATTAAGTAAGAGATAGGGACAACTGACAACATGTATTATTAAACAGGCTACTTTGCGTTGCGTTTGTGTTTTTCCCTGCCACATGTCAATGGAATTGTATTGCTTTTTTGTGGATTGTTTCTTTGACAGCGTGGGTGTTTTTAGTCAGTGTGTCCATGTTGGCTTTTTTCTTCACATGGGGTAAAAAGCAATTCATACAATTATTATTAGGAGGAGGAGGAGGAGGAGTAGGCACTGGTGAATGGAGAAGTTGAAAAGTGGTCTTCTTGCCATTTCAAAAACTCGGCGAGACACTCTGTGCTTCTTCATTTGGACGATATTTTCTGCCCTCTATGTTCTACCTTGCAACCCCCTGCAGTCTCCCAGGGTAATGCGTCTCCCTTTATAGAAACGACACACCACATCTCTGAAGAGAAACTGCAGAAGTATATCACTGAAAGAAAAGAAAACCGACGGGAAACCAATTTTTGTTCTGTTTTTTTCTGTTCTCCAGACCAGAGAGGATCGTTGCCACTTTTAAGGTTGCCCTTCATGTCAACCCAATGCAAGCCAGGACCGTGCCAATTTGGAAGGGTGCCATGTCCCCTGCGTGGGATCAGCGCGGGGCACCCATAGAGCGGTCCCAGCCCTTCACCACAAGGCAGATGAACATCAACCCCTGTACCACCATGGCCACACAACACGACCCAGGTACAGGCGGCTACAATAGTATGGACTCCACCTGCACCAGCCACGACACCCGTGCATCAGGTCCAACCGCCAACTATACCGGCAGCGCAGGCGGACCGAAGGAACTTGCTTCTTACACGGGACACATCACGGCTTGGGTTTCTCAATCCTCAGGGTGGAATGGACTGGTCCAATCCCGGAGCCCAGTTCCTGAGCGGAACGCGTCTGCTCATGAAAACGGTCTCCAGAATCGGCACATGGGTAGTGGTGAGGGTCACGTTCCAGATTCTCAGCGTGGTTGCAGACGTGAAGAACTCAAAAGGGTAGGAGGTAACGCTACCTTGGAAACCACATTATATGGGCCAACACGGCACGGCCCACTGGACCTCTCAGTTGGACAGAGCGAGAGCAGATCCACTGTTCCAGCATTGTCCGCGTCACAGGGAGTTTATATTGCACATAGTCAGGATCCTACTATATTTGGAAAAGAGCATCGCTCTCACAAGCTTCCATCTCACACCCATCGTCCTGCTCCTCACCCAGCCACCCTTAAGTTCCAAGCTATGAGCAACAATAATTTTACTGATGCCCTCATACATGATTTTATTGCGGAAAGACTCGACATGATGGCCGAATTGAACCAAAGTAAGGGGTGCAAGGGTGCAGAAGGTACACGTTTGAGTTCCAGTAACTTAAATGTAGGCCCACCAAGCAAGCAGAATACTGGTTCATTAAGTTTGAAAATGGACTATGCCACTCCTCTGCAATTCACCTCTACCGCCACATCAGAGGCAGTTGGACTTTCTTCTGCTGGAAATGCCGGTAGTTCTTCAGCTCTCGACGGCACTGGGAATAAGCAGTTATCAACTGCATTTGGAAAAGGGATTCCAGGCGAGCATGCAGAGTTGACTCGTAATGTTGAAAATCAAGATGGTCATGCTAAATCTACACCAGAGAACTGCTCCAAAGGTACACCAGACACGGCTTTAAATAACGCACACACTGTATATATAAATGAATGTGCAGAGAACTCCCCAGATTTTTATTTAACAAAAGTATTGGATGCAAATATGTGTGAAACTGGTGGCAAACACGTTTTGAACGATAGCTGTGATGACAAAACAGGGGACATTGTCGATGCAGACTATTATAAACCCAAAATTTGTCACAGTACTTTAGAAAATGAATTATATACTGTGCCAATACTTTTGTACACATTAGTTGCATTGAAAGAGCTAGTCACTAGTCTAAACTCTATCTCTTATGAAATAAGTAGCGCCGCTGATGCTGAGGACAGCATTTTTGACGTCATCGTGCGGTGTTATTGGAATGGAAATAAAGATGATGTTCATGTCTTTACATCCACAGAATACCCGCAAATTATGAAGCTTGCTGCCGCCGTTTGTGCAAAGAACGAAGATGAGAATCCAGTGATTCTCTCTGCAGTCTCTGGAATCACACTGAAGGAGTACATAGAGCGGGATTTAAAGGTCGGGAACAACGTGACGGAAGAAGAGTACAAGTCTTCTTGGTTGAACGTCAACAAGAGTCTTGATGACCTAGACAAAGAGCCTGGCGTTCGGCATCAGATGTCATTCGTGTGTCACCCAGAGGAGCAGTCACAAGATGAACGGATAAACACAGGAACGGCAGAGGAACATACTAAAATGGACACTGCCGATTCAATTAAAATGTCAGTCCTCTCAGTTCGAGAAGCACCCAGTTTTAAAAGCCAGAAATATGAAGACATTTCAGATGGTGAAATTCAAAATGGTAAAGACATGGCTATAGACTTGCAGTCAAATACACTTCCCTCTGAAACTACAAGTGGAAATTTGAGTGGCACGTCCTTTTATGATCGCCAAGTCTATGAAGATATTTCAGATGCTGAAGTTTCAACTGATGAGAGTTTAATCATAGATGAGCCATTGGTTACACCACTGTTTAACAATGTCAAACAACCTAATGAATCTCAAAGTCTCACAAATTACAATGCCCTTGCTGAAAAACCATATATTTCAACTTCAGACGGAACCATAAATGGTCACGAAACACTTCTGAGCCCTGAGAAAGAATTCTGCCCCAACAGTGGAATGAATTTGCAGTGCAACAAAGGCCCTGGATTTGGCAGTTCTTCTGTCATTTACATTAGTTCTGACGAGGATCAAATGGACTTTCCTACAGAAGGCGATGGACATACAGATACTGAAATGCAAGAGAGTGGAACTGAAGTTATAAGTTCATTCCACAAAATTAGGGCCAGGCCTAATTTCCCACCAAAACATAAGAAGGCAACGTCCAAAGTTCCATTCAAAATGCGATCTTGCAGCTCTCCCCATATTAAAGTATCGGCTGTTGAATCGACTAAAGCGTCCCAATGCGACAGTGAAGTGGAGGATGCTGAAGAGGACTGGGTGGTGATTCCTGTTTCAATACCCAATGCTAGATTTGATGATGTGGATGGAGGCCATGTCGCCCCAGCAAAAACAAAATCAATTGGTGCAAATATACCCCGAAAGCCTTCAACAACCAAAAAGCCCTCGCCAGCTTCTTCCTTGAGTGATGCCAGTTGCCAGTTGCCAGTGTTTGACACAATGGCTAGCTTTTTAGAAGCAAAAACTTGCAATCGCAATCCCGATTTCACAATTACAGTTGTATCTGATGAGCTCCTTGTGCCAAAACCAACGGAGGGTAACCTAATCCCCACAGAACCTATTAATGGAAACATTGGTCCCCGGTGCAGAAAAAGGTCCAGCTCGTGTGATACTGAAGACAGCTGTGATTACTCATCATCTCAGTCAACTCACAACTACTTAACAATATCCGCTCAGTGCAGGGAAAATGGGAATCACGGTAAATCATTGAAAAGGAAAAAAATGAATTTACATTCTGCCAAATCTCCTTGCACAAACGCATTGTCTGACAGCACGGAGGACAGTTGTGTGGATGATGTGCAAGAGAGCCCAACGGCTGATTTAACCGCGATACCTGAAGCTAAAAGCAGCCCAATAGAATCGGATAAAGACAACGAAAAATCTGTTGAATTTAAAAAAGGCCCCACAAAATGTCAAGCCAAAACCAATAAGGCGACCATTTTTAAAGGACTAAAAAGACTAACGGCTGATGGAGCCAAGCTCAAAAAGAGAAGAGCAAAGTGCTTGCCATCTGAATCGGAGGACAGTGAAGATGATTCACCAGTTCTACAAAAGAGACATTTGGCAGAAGAGCACAGGTGTCAAGTAAAGGGGCCGCAACAAATGATATCACCTGGCTCGACTGATCAAGAGCGACCCTGTGTGGCTGGAGCCAAGGAGTGCGTCTCAAGTCCTAATCGTGGACTCCCAGAACCCGGTAACATAATCCCTCGCTACATTGTCCGGGTTCCTTCTGACACAAGTGAGCCATTGAAGCTGGTGAAAGAAGTTGTCATCCATAAGAACAAAATGGATGACTCTAAACTCTCAAGGGGAGTCAAGAAAACTAGCCAGTGTAACCTGGCTAATGGACACCAAAGAAATGAGATGACAGCCAAGAAACTACAATCTAGTAAACCTAAAAGGCTTGGTAGCTCAAATGGGGAACAGAAAACGAATGCATTAAATACTGGCCAGCCCTTCACGTCCAGTAAACATTTATCAGTTTCAAAGGAACACTTGATGACGTCATCGTCTAGTGGTACAGAGCCACCCAGGACAGCATCGTCTAGTGGTACAGAGCCACCCAGGACGGCATCCTTTTATGAACATGCCACTCGGTCCCCGACAGAAACCAGTCCCTCTACTACATACTCCAAATACCCCTCAGCCCCCCCCAGAAAACGAATCTCTCACCTCACCGGGGCTTGCACCAAAGAAAAAGCCTCTTGTTCTGCACAACGCACAGCCTCCTCCAAAGAAGCCATTTCTCGCAGGGCCAACAAGACTCATGATTCCAAACACCAGGAGCCCCCATCCACCTCACCTGCTTCCAGACTCAAACTTCAGTTAAATTCCAGTAACATTCCCTCTAAACTTGGAAAACATCCTTTCACTACTAAAGAAGGCACATCCTCGGACGCTTCTGGGAGCACAAAGGTGTCGGCAAGACAGCAGGTGGCCAGCGAGTGGCAGCATAGCTATTTCCCAACCGCAATCGAACGACGGCACAGCTCTGGGCCAGAGGAGGCACAGCGGCATACTTCCACTTCCCAGAATGCATCTGAGTTAGCGCCACACAATGCAGCTGCTGGACTGAACGTGGCAAAGCAGAAGCACAATTTTATAGGTATGTCGGCTACGCCACTCATGAAGAAAACCAAGGCTGAGGCCAAAAGGTTGACGAAGGACAGATGCCCTGACAAAGTGAGGCGAAGTATGTATGAGCCATTTCTGTACTTGTTTTGTGTAAAACATTTTTTCAGCTCTGTACTGAAAACCTGCTGCTTGTGTTTAAATATTTGTAACGTCAATTAATCTTCTTGGCTGTGTTTACAGTGCGTTCTGTAGGCGATGGCTACAAGTGGGGAGGAGACAAAACGAATGGTAACTAGGCCTGCGCATTGTATCGTCATTACATAACCACACTCGTGCGTTGGTACAAATAATTTCACATTTAAGATTCAAATTAAATATTTTTCCCCTTTTTGTTTTCAGGTTCCAGAAAATCTACACCTTCGAGTCCTGAATATGAACATTTGAGCCAGTGGTAGCATCTCTGATTTTCAGTACTTTTATTTATTTTTTTTAATTTTTTGATTGTGTGTATATATACGTTTTTCCACAAATATTTGGAATGGCCACAGCTATAAGGCGCCATATTTTTATACGTTTATACATGCAACTTTGTTTCCAACTTTTGTCGTAACTGTCAAAGTGTGTTTTAATACTCACTGACTTTAATATCTTAAAGTATTAAAAATCTGTTCTGTGGTTTGGGTACATAGTTTTATTTTTTTATGACACTTTTTTGTACTTGAAAAATGTACGGACTGGCTAGCGTACTGATCTGGGTAAAGTCAAAGCTGTTGCACAATGTTGTCATTGTACAATGCTGGACTTGTAAATGAGGAACATTTATATTGTGAAATATAATGGAGCACAGAGGGAAACTATGTGTGTAGCCTCTAGTTTGTTATGAGGGAGGTGAAGTGACGCGTCAACAGCTTTTCTTCCACTCGGTATGTTTTACTCTTAATGACTGCATCACTGTTCTGCTGCTGATTGACATTGTTTGATATTTTATGTTACAGCCCTCATTCGTTTTATCTGGATGCAACGTGATTTTAAAAAACAATCATCATGAGTGTCTGAGTATATCATTTTATTAACCGAGAACACAAGCGGGTCTCCTGTCTCTCTCTAATACACACACTTCTTATACCGCTGAGCCGTACCAAACTTGGCTTAAGCAGAAGGCCAAAACTGTATGCCCAGATAACGGATAACGTTTAGATTTACAGCCAAAGACGGAGCCAAATTCCCAACCACATACGCAAGCATCTTCCAAGGACACGGGAGAGAGCCTTGAATTTACATTTAGCACTCAGAGATGTCTCTGTCTCTGTGTGGTATGAGAGAACAAAGATATGTCCTCTGTGAATACGATGAATAAGGGAAAGAAGGAGAACAACCTGTAAATGTATATCAGGAATTTCACCTCACTTACAAGATGTGAGTCATGTGACCATGCATCACTGGATGTTTCGGTGCCATTGAAATGTATGCAAAATGGGATTTTCTCAGTTTTGAATGTGTATAATTGAAACAAAACGTTGTGCTGAAGTCGCTCTCGGTTCAACACCGTCAGAGACTCACAGAAGGACCAGATGCAAGTCGGTTGTGTTTGGCTTTTAATCTGTTGGGGTCGATTCGAGTTGCGTTTTATCAGATGTCAGTGATTTTCAAAAGGCAAGTTTAAAGGGGAGCCACATTCATCATCATCATCATCATCATCATCATCATCATCAATAGACTGGAACTTGAAAAGACAATATGAACATAAAAACAATCTAAGGATAGTGTAGTTAGTGATTTGCATTGTGGGTGTGTGTGCGTCAGGCGGTGCAGCGTCTGTAGAAGTGGAAGTGGTAGTCTGTGAAGAAGGCTCCAGCTGAATGTCGGTCAGTACTGCAGTCTGCCTGGCCCTGGGGACGAGTACACACGTCTAGTACACACAAGTACACAACGACCACACACTGGTGCAGCGACATGATACTGGATTCAAAGAATTAGGCTACAATTTAAAAAAAAATATATATATAATACATTTAGCAATTTATTTATTTCCCCCCCCCATTCCTGTGTTGGTAGTATTTGGTTGTGTTAGTATTTGGTTGTTAGTAGTATTTGGTTGTGTTAGTATTTGTGCGTCTTACTGCCACGGTGGATCTGAAGTGGTAGGTGCTGTGGTGCAGGCGGGCGACATGCAGTGGCCACTCGTGGACGCCCTACAGATGAACACACAGTGAGAACGGCTCATTATTATTCATATTATATGAATATTATAATGAAGTGAACATTGTAATGTCAGTGTAGTGGAATATAAAACGCCAGCGGCGCGGCGGTGTTACCCGAGCGTAGCGGCGGTGGGACCGGCGCGTAGCGGCGGTGTTACCCGAGCGTAGCGGCGGTGGGACCCGAGCGTAGCGGCGGTGTTACCCGAGCGTAGCGGCGGTGGGACCCGGCGCGTAGCGGCGGTGTTACCCGAGCGTAGCGGCGGTGGGACCGGCGCGTAGCGGCGGTGGGACCCGAGCGTAGCGGCGGTGGGACCCGAGCGTAGCGGCGACGCCTCTTGCCCACTGGATGCGTTCGTCAACGCATCCCATTGACTTTGAATGGGGCTGAGCCGCAATGCATTGTGGCTCCGTCAGTCAAGTCGGCTCCGTTCGTTGCGTTGAAAAGTTGAGAAAATTTTATCTTTTCTGGCCACGACGGATCCGTCAGCCAATCAGATCACATTATGCAAATATATGTCCTGTGACGCTACTTGGACTCTGCCCAATGAAATCACCTTGGTGGTACAACCCAGGAAAGCACATCCGTTATGTCAGACGGCCGGCAGCGGGAACATTTAAACCTTATTAAAAATGGAGGACAAGTTGATAGTGGCGGTGGAAAAGCACTCATCTTGCTACGACGGGATCCATCTTGCAATAGAAAAGAGCAATAACAAATTGCAGGAAGAGCACGGCTTTGTTGTTGTAAGCGGGAAGCGATTTGATTGGCTGCTGGCTGCGTCTGGCTCCGTCGGCAAATTCCACGCCCCCCTCCGTCAGACACGCCTTCCGTCTTCCGTTGACGGTTGAATGCAGTGGGTAACAGGCGTTACCCGAGCGTAGCGGCGGTGGGACCGGCGCGTAGCGGCGGTGTTACCCGAGCGTAGCGGCGGTGTTACCCGAGCGTAGCGGCGGTGGGACCCGCGCGTAGCGGCGGTGTTACCCGAGCGTAGCGGCGGTGGGACCCGCGCGTAGCGGCGGTGGGACCGGCGCGTAGCGGCGGTGGGACCGGCGCGTAGCGGCGGTGGGACCCGAGCGTAGCGGCGGTGGGACCGGCGCGTAGCGGCGGTGGGACCCGAGCGTAGCGGCGGTGGGACCGGCGCGTAGCGGCGGTGGGACCCGAGCGTAGCGGCGGTGTTACCCGAGCGTAGCGGCGGTGGGACCCGAGCGTAGCGGCGGTGTTACCCGAGCGTAGCGGCGGTGTTACCCGAGCGTAGCGGCGGTGGGACCGGCGCGTAGCGGCGGTGGGACCCGAGCGTAGCGGCGGTGGGACCGGCGTGTAGCGGCGGTGGGACCCGAGCGTAGCGGCGGTGTTACCCGAGCGTAGCGGCGGTGGGACCGGCGCGTAGCGGCGGTGTTACCCGAGCGTAGCGGCGGTGGGACCCGAGCGTAGCGGCGGTGTTACCCGAGCGTAGCGGCAGTGTTACCCGAGCGTAGCGGCGGTGGGACCCGCGCGTAGCGGCGGTGTTACCCGAGCGTAGCGGCGGTGGGGACCGGCGTGTAGCGGCGGTGGGACCCGAGCGTAGCGGCGGTGGGACCCGCGCGTAGCGGCGGTGTTACCCGAGCGTAGCGGCGGTGGGACCGGCGTGTAGCGGCGGTGGGACCCGAGCGTAGCGGCGGTGGGACCCGAGCGTAGCGGCGGTGGGACCCGAGCGTAGCGGCGGTGGGACCGGCGTGTAGCGGCGGTGGGACCCGAGCGTAGCGGCGGTGTTACCCGAGCGTAGCGGCGGTGTTACCCGAGCGTAGCGGCGGTGGGACCCGAGCGTAGCGGCGGTGTTACCGGAGCGTAGCGGCGGTGGGACCGGCGCGTAGCGGCGGTGGGACCCGAGCGTAGCGGCGGTGTTACCCGAGCGTAGCGGCGGTGTTACCCGAGCGTAGCGGCGGTGGGACCGGCGCGTAGCGGCGGTGGGACCCGAGCGTAGCGGCGGTGTTACCCGAGCGTAGCGGCGGTGGGACCCGAGCGTAGCGGCGGTGTTACCCGAGCGTAGCGGCGGTGTTACCCGAGCGTAGCGGCGGTGTTACCTGCGTGTTGGAGGGGTATCTGGTTCCCGTCAGCAGGTCCTTGTCCAGCAGAGCAGCGCAGGTCACCGCCTCCTCCACAGCACACAGGTGCACCACCAGCAGCTCTGTGGAGCTACAGACACCGTCACCATCATCATCATCATCATCATCATCATCATCATCATCATCATCATCATCATCATCACCATCATCATCATATGTATCATATGAGTATCAGTAACAGTCGGTCAGGAGTTACTTCATGAGTAGTCAGTAACAGTTGGTCAGGAGTTCATGAGTAGTCAGTAACAGTCGGTCAGGAGTTCATGAGTAGTCAGTAACAGTCGGTCAGGAGTTCATGAGTAGTTAGTAACAGTCGGTCAGGAGTTACTTCATGAGTAGTCAGTAACAGTCAGTCAGGAGTTACTTCATGAGTAGTCAGTAACAGTCAGTCA